>VYZT01026419.1:6556-23608 GCA_013400735.1 Pomatostomus ruficeps
GTGGAGGACGGGGGCGAGCGCTGGAGCAAACCCTACGTGGCCACGCTGTCCCTGCACAGCCTCTTCGAGCTGCGCAGCTGCATCATCAACGGCACCGTGCTGCTGGACGTGCACGCCACCAGCGTCGAGGACATCGCAGGTACCGCGGCGCCTCGCTCCCGGGAAATCCCGCCCCAGGGGTGGGGGTTTGCAGCTGTCCCCACGGGGTTCCTCGGATTTGAGCGGGGTTTGGGTGTGCGGCTCTTGCTGGCAACGTGGGCTCCACTGGAAAGCGATTTTTGAGTTAGAGAGCGACAGGAGAATGTTCTGCAGCAAAAGGAGAATGTTCTTCAGTGAAAGGGAGAATGTTCTGCACATTTTTGAGTATTTCAGGACCCAGCTCTTCGTCTCGCCCTAAGAGCTGACCCTTGTTCAATTCCAAGCCATTTCCTCGTGTTACATTGATTTAATTTTCCCTCCACACCCTGGAGTTCAGGGTTTTAAAGGCAGAGCAGCCCTGGCAGGGCAGGTCCATGCTCTGACCTCATGTCCCCGTCCCACCCAGACCTGATCCTGGCCCAGCAGGAGCCGTCCCCGGAGTTCGACGAGCGCACGCGGGCCAAGGTCCGGGAGGTGCTGCTGAAGAAGCACCACCACCAGAACGAGCGGAAAAGGAACAACCTCCTGCCCATCGTGCGCTCCTTCGCCGACGTCAGCAAGAAACAGGACCTGCACCTGCTCGAGAAGCCAGGTGAGGTCCTGTGGGGTTTGGAACCAGGTGAGGTCCTTGCAGGGTTTGGAGCCAGGTGAGGTCCTGCGGGGTTTGGAGCCAGGTGAGGTCCTGCGGGGTTCAGAGCCAGGTGAGGTCCTGGGGGGTTTGGAACCAGGTGAGGTCCTTGCAGGGTTTGGAGCCAGGGGAGGTCCTTGCAGAGCTTGGAGCCAGGTGAGGTCCTGCGGGGTTCGGAGCCAGGTGAGGTCCCGCGGGGTTCGGAGCCGGTGAGGGCCTTGCAGGGTTTGGAGCCAGGTGAGGTCCTGCGGGGTTCGGAGCCAGGTGAGGTCCTGCGGGGTTCGGAGCCAGGTGAGGTCCTGCGGGGTTCGGAGCCAGGTGAGGTCCTGCGGGGTTTGGAGCCAGGTGAGGTCCTGCGGGGTTTGGAGCCAGGTGAGGTTTCTGCCAGGTTTTAGCACCAGCTGGAGGTTTCTGCCAGGCTTTACCATGAGGTGAAGGTTTCTCCAGGGATTTGGCACCAGGTGAGGGCTCCTGCCAGTTTTTAGCGCCAGATGAGGGTTTCTGGAGGAGATTGTCACCAGGTGAAGGTTTTTGTCAGATTTGTCACCAGCTGAAGGTTTCTCCCAGGGCTTTAGCATCAGATGAGGTCTTCTGCCTGTCTCTAGCATGAGGTGAAGGTTTCTCCAGGGATGTGACACCAGCTGAGGGTTTCTGCCAGGCTTTGCCATGAGGTGAAGATTTCTCCAGGCATTTGACACCAGCTGAGGGTTTCTCCAGGCTCTGGCACCAGATGGGGCTTTCTGGGTGACTTTATCCCCCTTAGAGTTGCTCTGGCAAAGGAGAAACACGCCAACTCCTCCTTTCCTCCCTTTCTGAGTGTCTTTCTCTTCCCTCCCAGCCCAAACCCTCACCCCTCACCCTTCTCCCACCACTGCAGAAGCTAAAAATGGGGTGACCCCTGAGACCAGTGCCATGGACCTGAGCAAGGTAAGACCCCTGCACCTCTCCCGCACCTCCAGCGGGGTGAGAGAGACCCTGGGGGGCCCCGAGGGCTTCGTTTCTGGGGAATTCCCTGAGAATGGCTGGTCCTGCCCAGGCGGAGCTGCACTTCATGAAGAAAATCCCCAGCGGAGCGGAGGCGTCCAACGTGCTGGTGGGAGAGCTGGATTTCCTCCACCAGCCCCTCGTGGCCTTCATCCGCCTGACCCCGGCCGTGCTCCTGTCAGGAATGACGGAAGTTCCCATCCCTACAAGGTCTGAAGGAGAAGCACAAAGTTTTTATTTAAAAAAAACCCAAACCCACCTCAAATTGCCCCACGATTTGGGGCCCAAGGGAACATGTGGCAGCTGCACGTTTCTCCCTTGCCGCTCCTCACCTTCCTCCCTTCCCTGTTGGAGCTTTGAAACTTGCAGACCAATTTTAATGAAATTGGCCCCAAAATGAGATTTGTGGTTGGTTTTGGTGAACAGTTCAGCCCACGGAGGAGGTGGGGAACCAGCGTGTCCCCCGTGGAGCTCCCAGGGATTTCCTCGGGTGCTCTTGGAGTGAAGCCACGTTCCCCTCTCTCAGTCTGGTTTTCCTTGCCCAGGTTCCTGTTTGTTCTGCTGGGGCCCGGAGGAAAAGCCCATCAGTACCACGAGATCGGCAGGTCCATGGCCACCACCATGACGGATGAGGTGTGACGAGATGAGGGGGATCTCGGGGTCACTTTTGGGTTCTTCACCATTCCCTGTCCCTGGAGCAGTGGGGAAGAGGATTCGCTGTCCCAGCCCTTCATTCGCACTCCAGACCAGGCAGATTTACATCACCCCAAATCCCGGAGGCTGAAATCCCCTCTGGGTGCATCCTGCAGCCCATCCTGCCCCATGGAGTACCCAGGACGTTGTCCCCAGTGGTGGCATCACCTGGGCCAGGACTTCTCCCCGTTAAGCAAAAGCCTCCAGTGCGGCCATGGTGGGCAGGGCGGAAATCCCACCAGGATTCATCCTGCACCTTGTCCTTCCCACAGCCAGGGGTGGCACCAGCCCAGCGCTGGCAGTGCCAGGGTGGTAGAACTTCTCCTCCTCAGGGCTGTGAGTTGTGGTGACCTCATGGAGAAGATGATTATAAGCACCACAGTGCCCAGATTTTTCCTGCTGGGGGAATATTTCCTGCAGGAGATGTGGGGAAGATGATCCTGCCGTAGCCACAGGGGAGCTGCCCTGCTGAGGACACCCAGGCTGGGCTCTGCTCCCACCCAGGCTGGGCTGTGCTCCCACCCGGGCTGGGCTGTGCTCTGACCCGGGCTGGGCTGTGCTCTCACCCAGGCTGGGCTGTGCTCCCACCCGGGCTGGGCTGTGCCCTCACCCGGCCTGGGCTGTGCCCTCACCCAGCCTGGGCTGTGCTCTGACCCGGGCTGGGCTGGGCTCTCACCCAGGCTGGGCTGTGCTCTCACCCGGGCTGGCCTGGGCTGAGCTCTCACCCAGGCTGGGCTGTGCTCTCACCCGGGCTGGCCTGGGCTGAGCTCTCACCCAGGCTGGGCTGTGCTCTCACCCGGGCTGGCCTGGGCTGAGCTCTCACCCAGGCTGGGCTGTGCTCTCACCCGGGCTGGCCTGGGCTGAGCTCTCACCCAGGCTGGGCTGTGCTCTCACCCGGGCTGGCCTGGGCTGAGCTCTCACCCAGGCTGGGCTGTGCTCTCACCCGGGCTGGCCTGGGCTGAGCTCTCACCCAGGCTGGGCTGTGCTCTCACCCGGGCTGGCCTGGGCTGAGCTCTCACCCAGGCTGGGCTGTGCTCTCACCCGGGCTGGCCTGGGCTGAGCTCTCACCCAGGCTGGGCTGTGCTCTCACCCGGGCTGGCCTGGGCTGAGCTCTCACCCAGGCTGGGCTGTGCTCTCACCCGGGCTGGCCTGGGCTGAGCTCTCACCCAGGCTGGGCTGTGCTCTCACCCGGGCTGGCCTGGGCTGAGCTCTCACCCAGGCTGGGCTGTGCTCTCACCCGGGCTGGCCTGGGCTGAGCTCTCACCCAGGCTGGGCTGTGCTCTCACCCGGGCTGGCCTGGGCTGAGCTCTCACCCAGGCTGGGCTGTGCTCTCACCCGGGCTGGCCTGGGCTGAGCTCTCACCCAGGCTGGGCTGTGCTCTCACCCGGGCTGGCCTGGGCTGAGCTCTCACCCAGGCTGGGCTGTGCTCTCACCCGGGCTGGCCTGGGCTGAGCTCTCACCCAGGCTGGGCTGTGCTCTCACCCGGGCTGGCCTGGGCTGAGCTCTCACCCAGGCTGGGCTGTGCTCTCACCCGGGCTGGCCTGGGCTGAGCTCTCACCCAGGCTGGGCTGTGCTCTCACCCGGGCTGGCCTGGGCTGAGCTCTCACCCAGGCTGGGCTGTGCTCTCACCCGGGCTGGCCTGGGCTGAGCTCTCACCCAGGCTGGGCTGTGCTCTCACCCGGGCTGGCCTGGGCTGAGCTCTCACCCAGGCTGGGCTGTGCTCTCACCCGGGCTGGCCTGGGCTGAGCTCTCACCCAGGCTGGGCTGTGCTCTCACCCGGGCTGGCCTGGGCTGAGCTCTCACCCAGGCTGGGCTGTGCTCTCACCCGGGCTGGCCTGGGCTGAGCTCTCACCCAGGCTGGGCTGTGCTCTCACCCGGAGGTCTCCTCTGGGCAGGTTTTCCATGACGTTGCCTACAAAGCCAAGGACCGGGCTGACCTCGTGGCCGGCATTGACGAGTTCCTGGATCAGGTCACGGTGTTGCCGCCAGGAGAGTGGGACCCGTCCATCCGAATCGAGCCCCCCAAAAACGTCCCCTCCCAGGTGGGTGCTGCACGGGGGATGGGCAGCACAACAACCCCAATTCTGGTAAACTTGGAATTCCCAGTTCGGCACAGCCACATCCAGGCCGGGAGCAAAATAAGCCGGTGGTTGATAACATACCTGAAAAATCCCTGTTTTGAGCTGATTTTGGTGTTCACAGGAAAAGAGGAAGATGCCGGGAGCTCTGGATGAGAGTTCTTCCCACAGCAAGCCGGAGAAACACAGCGGTCCTGAGCTGGAGCGGACTGGGAGGTGGGAGCTCTCCTGGTTTGGGGCCTTCTTCTGTTTTGCCTCCAAAATCTGAGCAGTGACCTCCCCTTCCAGCAGCTTTTGGGGTCCCCTGGTTCAGTGAAGGGGCTCCACATTGCCACCGAAGTCCCCTGGGCTGGGCAGGGGGGACACCTGGGCATGTGGGCCCAGCCCCAGCCCGCTCGGGTTTTCTGGCTTTGCGCGGGGGCAGGTCTGGAAACGTCTCCAGGGGAAGACGTTTTCTGCACAAAGGAAGCCAAAGGTGCTCTGCCAGGAGAACAGCCCGGCTTTTCCTCCTTGCAGGCTCTTTGGCGGGCTGGTCCTGGACGTGAAGCGCAAGGCGCCCTGGTTCTGGAGTGACTTCCGGGACGGTCTGAGCCTGCAGTGCCTGGCGTCCTTCCTGTTCCTCTACTGTGCCTGCATGTCCCCCGTCATCACCTTCGGGGGGCTGCTGGGGGAGGCGACCCACGGCCACATCGTGAGCTCCTCCCTCCTTTGGGAGTGTGGGGAGGGGGAAACTCCCCCGAGGGACCCCCGGGGCTGGTGGGAAGTGTCCCTGCCCATGGGGGTGTTTGGAACCCAAACCATTCCCTGCCAACCCAACCTGCTGGTCCCTTCCAACCCAACCCGCTCCATAATCTATGAAATTTCTTGCTGCTGTGAATTTCCTTTGGGGGTTTTTTTGAGTTTTTTTAGTCCCTAATGATTTATTGACTCCCTGCTGCCTCTCTTCCCTGTCAGAGTGCCATGGAGTCCCTGCTGGGAGCATCCATGACGGGCGTGGTTTATTCCCTCTTTGCTGGCCAGCCCCTCACCATCCTCGGCAGCACCGGACCCGTCCTGGTCTTTGAGAAGATTCTCTACAAATTCTGCAAGTGAGATGTTTGTCTTCTATTCTTTTGGGAAATGACGTTTTTCTTTTTTTTGGGTGGGGAGAAGATGTTTTTCGTCTCCTTTTCTCAGTGGGAGTTGTCAGATTTAAGTTGTTTGCTGGGTCACAGAGGTCTCATGCTGCTGCTGCAGCACAAGAAGGGTGAGAGCCCTTGCGCTTGGAGGTCATTTGGGGTTTTTGGATTGGGGTCATTTTGGGTTTTTAGGGTTAAAATGAAGCAGTGGGAGGAGGAGGAACCAGAGGCTCTGGATGCCCAGGGAAGGTGAGACAAATCACTCTGGTCTGGGAATGAGGGAGGGTTTGTTTTCCACTGAGTACAAAACTTTTTAACCTGATTTTTGCTGGAAGAGGAAATAGATTTTGCCCAAATATCCAAGTAGTTTTTGATTGGAATATTTTGAGTTTTGGGGATTTTGTTGAACAAGTAGGAGCTTTTCCTGGGAAACAGCTCTTTTCTGTGACCATCTTTTCATCTTGGTGACTTTGGTGTGAGATGGATCCCCCCCACCGCAATTAAACTTCTCGTTAAGCCCCAAGTTTCTGGTGGGTGACCGGGGCACACCCAGCTGGTTTTGGTGTCAGGGCTTGTGGGAGAACCTTCCACAACCTCAATCAGCCTTCAAGGCATTAAGACAACATTAATTAATGCTAATTAAACACCTGGCTTCTCCACCCACACCCTACCACCGCAGGGACGTGGAAACCTCAGTTACCACCTGCAGCCTCCACACGCTCCCAAATTGCTCCGAATTCTCCCTGGAGGAAGGCTTGGCTCCGAGGTCAGGGCTGGCCTTTCCCCCAGGAGTTTCTGTGGTTTTCCAGGGAATACACGCTCTCCTACCTGTCCCTGCGGACGTGCATCGGGCTCTGGACCGCGTTCTTCTGCGTGGTGCTGGTGGCCACGGACGCCAGCTGCCTGGTGTGCTACATCACCCGCTTCACCGAGGAGGCCTTCGCCTCCCTCATCTGCATCATCTTCATCTACGAGGCCCTGGAGAAGCTGAGCCACCTGCGCGAGACCTTCCCCGTGCACATGCACAGCAAGCTCGACCTCCTCACCATCTATTAGTGGGTGTTCTCTCCTCACCCCCGGCAGGCGCCTCGGGGCCGCTCCCGGCGCTGCTCCCTCAGCCCTGTCCCGGTTTCCCTCCCCCAGCTGTAAGTGCGAGCCCCCGGCTCATCCCAGCAACGAAACCCTGCGCTTCTGGCGGAGCAACGGCATCAGCGTCTCGGGAATCACCTGGGGAAACCTCACAGTGTCCGTAAGTGCCCCGGGCCACCGATTCCTCCTGAAGGCCAGGGGAGGCCAGGGGCGTTCACAGGTGACAAAGCCACCAAGCTTCGGGTGACTTTGGGCTTCAAAGTGCTCTGAGAAATTCCTGATTAAATCTCACGAGTACTTTAAACCTGCTTGGTCCTGGCAAGGAGAGCCCACCTTGCCCAGCCCACCTGGTCCAGCTCAGTTTGTCCCCAGCCTCGGGGATAAGAGCTGTCCCCAGCCTCGGGGATAAGAGCTGTCCCCAACTTCGGGGATAAGAGCTGTCCCCAGCCTCGGGGATAAGAGCTGTCCCCAACCTCGGGGATAAGAGCTGTCCCCAGCCTCGGGGATAAGAGCTGTCCCCAGCCTCGGGGATAAGAGCTGTCCCCAGCCTCGGGGATAAGAGCTGTCCCCCTCAGCCGGGTTGTGGGACCGTGATCGGGGTTAAGGGAGTGCTTTGATTCTTGGAGCATTTGGAGGACTGAAGTTCCTGTCTGAAGGCAGTGATTGGCTCCCTTAATTGTTTCCTAATGGCTCCAGACCCTGCTGTCTGTAGTGTTTTGCATAAATTTGCCTATCTGAGCAGCCCCACAGGATTGTCCCTGGAAGCAGAGCCCAGGTGTGGGATGGGAGCTCTTTGGGACATCTCCAGCCCCTCTTGGCCTTGTCTTGAGAGTCCCGACTCCAAAGGGACAATTTGGTCTCTTTTTTCCTCCCATGGTTGTCCCAGTCCTCCTTCCCTGTTCCCTCCTTATCCGCAAATTTCCAGGTTTTTTTCTGCTCCGGTGTTTTCCTCAGCCCCGGTGGAGCAGAGGATGTGCCGTGGGTCCGTGGTGTCCCACCACATCCTGCCTCTGCTCCCCTCGGTGTAATTCCAGCTCCGCGTGTCACTTGTTCAGCCACTGCTGCCCATTAAATATATTTACATATTGATAATGTACTGATATATTTATAATATACTGATATATTTATAATATATTGATATATTTATAATATATTGATAGATTTATAATATATTGATAGATTTATAATATATTTATATGTGTAATTCCTATGGCAGCTGCAAGGTCACGAATCTTGCACCAAGACCCGCAAAACCCCCTCGTTATCCCGGTTTTCCCCCGTGTGCTGATGCTCTGTTTCTCCAGGAATGTCGCTCCTTGCATGGAGAGTTCCACGGACCCGCCTGTGGACGCAACGGCCCCTACGCGCCCAACGTCCTCTTCTGGTGCTGCATCCTCTTCTTCTCCACCTTTGTCCTGTCGAGTTTGTTGAAGAAGTTTAAAACCAGCCGTTACTTCCCAACCAGAGTAGGTAGAAGGTGGTGGCCCGGGACAGACTCCACGCTCCTTTCCCAAGGTGCCATTCCTGGAGCAGTGAAGGATTCGCCACCACCCAGCCAGGCTGGGAAACATCGACCTTGGATGTCCCTCCCTCGTTTCCATGGGTGCAGAGAGGTTGGAGCGCTCCCCACCTGCCTCGACCTGTTCCCCAGCGATGTTTTTTGGCTCAGGCAGTGGGAAATCAGCTCTTCCAAAGTTGTTTATTTCTTTTCACCTTCTGAGCATCATTTGCTGAAGTGGCATTCAAATGAGGAGTTGCCATGGAAAAACAGGAACAAATGATGCCTCAGTGCCTTATTCCCATTTTACCCAGGAGCGTGGCACCTTTCCTCATTTTTAGTATTTTTGTTAATGTTTGAATTAAAATTTGAATTTTCCCCCTAATTAAACTCTTTCTGCTGTCCCACACCCGATCCCCAGATCTCCAACACAGCAGCAATATCCACCCAAGGGAGTTGGCTGTGTGTGCTCGGAGTGGTGGGATTTTAGGGATTAACCAGTCCGAGCATTCCGGGTGTTCCCAGGGTTCCCATCTCGTGTCCTGGCCCCTCTCAGCCCCGGTTTCTCACCCCAGGTCCGATCCACAGTGAGTGACTTCGCTGTGTTCCTCACCATCGTCATCATGGTGCTCATCGACCTCGGGATTGGGATCCCGTCCCCCAAGCTCCACGTCCCCCACGTGTTCAAGGTAACGGGCGGGGGGGGCTGCTCGAGAAGGGTTTGGCACCTCAGGTGCCACCAGGTGAGGTCAGGGCTGGGCTGGAGGAGGTGCTGGTGGTGGAACCCTCTCCTCTTTGACATCCAAGAGCATCGATCCCCCCCCTGGAAATCAGGAGGCAGCCCCAAAACCAGACACGGAACAGGAGAACGATCTCCAGCAGGACAGGGCTGGGCTGGAGGAGGTGCTGCTGGAGCGAGCGTCTCCTCTGCCACATCCAAGGGCATCGATTCCTTCCTGTCTTTGGGAGGACAGCCCCAAACCCAGGGAGAGAGAACACCGGGGGAGAGGATACTGGGAGAGAGAACACCGGGGGAGAGGACAGCAGGGGAGAGGACACCGGGGGAGAGGACACTGGGGGAGAGAGGACAGTGGGCGAGAGGACACCGGGGGAGAGGACACTGGGAGAGAGGACGCTGGGGGAGAGGACAGCAGGGGAGAGGACACTGGGGGAGAGAACACCGGGAGAGAGGACACTGGGAGAGAGGACAGTGGGAGAGAGGACACGGGGGGAGAGGACACTGGGAGAGAGGACCCCGGGGGAGAGGACAGTGGGAGAGAGGACCTGGGAGAAAGGACACTGGAGGACAGGACCCTGGGGGAGAGGACAGTGGGGGAGAGAGGACAGTGGGAGAGAGGACACCAGGGGAGAGAACACCGGCCCAGCAGAGCGCCCTGGGAGGGAGGGACACAAATCCAGGGCTGGGAAGTGCCTGGACACCGGGATGGAGGGGAATGAGGCCGGGAAGCGTTTGGACTGGAGCTGATCCCGCCGTGTGCTGCAGCCCACCAGGGACGACCGCGGGTGGCTCATCAACCCCATCGGGCCCAACCCCTGGTGGACGGTGTTGGCCGCGCTCATCCCGGCCCTGCTCTGCACCATCCTCATCTTCATGGACCAGCAGATCACGGCCGTCATCGTCAACAGGAAGGAGCACAGGCTCAAGGTGAGGGTCACCCCATCCCTACCCCGCTCCGGCTGCGGGCCTGGGACAAGCTCCTGTCCCAAACGCTTTGGGAGGGTTTGGGATAACACCAGGCTGTGCTGCAGGAGCTCTCCTGGACACAGCGAGGCGGTGACAACTCTTGGGAGCAGCAAATGAATCTTGGAGTGATGGAGAAGGGCAGTTTTTGTTTTCAAATGTCAGTGGCAGCTGGGGAAGGGATCTCAATGAGCTCCAGGGATCACTCAGAGCTACGTCCTACCTGCAAGTGGTAGGAATTCCTTTATGAATGAAAAAATAATCAATTTTAAAATTATTTCTGAGAAGCAGAAAGGGTGCAAACCCTCCAGACCCACTTTGTCTGATCCTGCTGGATCTTCATGCAAGACGTGAAATCCATTTTATTCCAGTTCTTATTTCAAGCCTTATTTCAATTTTCCAGAAGTTGACTTGTGCTTGAGCAGGGTTTGAGTCCCACCCGTGGTGTTGTCCTGGTCCCTGAGGGATGCTCCTGTTCCCTTCTTGCTCCCCAGAAAGGCTGCGGGTACCACCTGGACCTGTTCATGGTGGCCGTGATGCTCGGGGTGTGCTCGGTGATGGGGCTGCCCTGGTTCGTGGCCGCCACCGTCCTGTCCATCACGCACGTGAACAGCCTCAAGGTGGAGTCCGACTGCTCCGCGCCGGGGGAGCAGCCCAAGTTCTTGGGGATCCGGGAGCAGAGGGTCACCGGCCTGATGATCTTCGTGCTCATGGGCTGCTCCGTCTTCTTCACCTCCGTGCTCAAGGTGAGAGCAGCATGGAAACCTCCTGGTGACCACGGGAGTCTGGCAGGGGATGCGAAATCAGGCCTCTGTCCCCAGGGAGGTGATCCCAAACCCACGATGGGGACCGGCCTCAGGGGCTTCCCAGCCCTTCAGGCCCAGTTTGGGGTGCTCAGGCCAAGCAAACGAGACAAATCCTTTAATTAATTCCCAGTTGTGCTCTGTATGGGGGGGATCCTGGCTGGGTCCCGCCACAGCTGGTCCATCCCTGCCCTTCCCAGCTGGATTGGAGAGAAAAGAGCAGCGCAGGGAGACGGGAATGGGGGTTGTGGTCAGGCCACCCCACGCTGCTCCTGTGCTGCTCAGGGAGCGGAGTCGGAGCCCTTTCCAGACGAGAGAGCTCTCCAGGAACTGCTCCATCCCATGGGAAACAGCTCTCCACAAACTGCCCCGGCGTGGGTCACTCCTGCAGGGGTCACTCCTTCCGGACGGGCTGCTCCAGCCTTGGCCAGCTGTGGGTCCATCCCGGAACCAGCTGGAATTGCGTCCAGACATGGAGGAAACTCCCAGCAGCTTCCCACGGAGGCCACCCCTGTGACCCCCTGCTCCCCAGACACGGCCACGCAAACCCAACACACCCAACACCCCTACTTTGGGTTGGAATTCAGCATTTCCAGAGCGGCAGGACTTTATTCACTCCCCCAGGAGCCTCGTAAGAGCCATTCCCAGGAGCTGAACCCTCGGAGTTCCCCCCCCAGGCTTCCCTGCCTGTTCTCCCCACCAAACATTCCCAGCTCCAGGCTCAACGGAGATGTCGCTTCCATGCATTCCCACGAGAGTTTGTCGAGATCATTTTTTGCCCCCACAGGAGGTCTCAGATGGTTGATAAATGAAATCCCCTCTTTGTCTCCAGCCTCTCTGGAAAAGAGGATTATTCTGACGGAACGGTTCTCAAAAGCTCAGCCCAACGCAGAGAACAAAATCTGTGCTGGATAAAAGCCAGCATGGGAGAGCTGGGAATCTTCAGGCAGTGCCTGAGAAAGGAGTGCTGAAAGGCAGTGGCAATACTGCAGATGAAATGTAAAGCCATTAATTATTGCATTTCTCCCCAGTTTATCCCCATGCCAGTGCTTTACGGGGTCTTCCTGTACATGGGGGTCTCGTCGCTCCGAGGAATCCAGGTACGGCTGCTCCGGGGAATTTCCTCTCCCTGAAGGCCTTGGGATGGGAAAAATGTCTCTGAAAGCAGGAAATTCAAATGTTGTGTGTCAGGGACCGATCGGTGCAGGCTCAGGGGGTTTGTAGGGCTGGAAGAGCCCAGTTCAGCACTGGGAGAACCCAATTCAGCACTGGGAGGCTCCAGTTCTGCACTGGGAGAGCCAATTCAGCACTGGGAGAGCCCAGTTCAGCAATGGGAAGGCCCAGTTCAGCGCTGGGAGGCCCCAGTTCCGCACTGGGAAGGCCCAGTTCAGCACTGGGAGAGCCCAGTTTGGGACTGAGAGGTCCCAGTTCAGCACTGGAAGGAACCAATTCAGCACTGGGAGGCCCCAGTTTGGCACTGGGAGAGCCAATTCAGTACTGGGAGGCCCCAGTTCCGCACTGGGAGGCCCCAGTTCCACACTGGGAAGGCCCAGTTCAGCACTGGGAGAGCCCAGTTTGGCACTGAGAGGCCCCAGTTCAGCACTGGAAGGAACCAATTCAGCACTGGGAGGCCCCAGTTTGGCACTGGGAGAGCCAATTCAGTACTGGGAGGCCCCAGTTCCGCACTGGGAGGCCCCAGTTCCACACTGGGAAGGCCCAGTTCAGCACTGGGAGAGCCCAGTTTGGCACTGAGAGGCCCCAGTTCAGCACTGGAAGGAACCAATTCAGCACTGGGAGGCCCCAGTTTGGCACTGGGAGAGCCAATTCAGTACTGGGAGGCCCCAGTTCCGCACTGGGAGAGCCAATTCAGCACTGGGAGATCCCAGTTCAGCACTGGGAGGCCCCAGTTCCGCACTGGGAGAACCAGTTCAGCACTGGGAGAGCCCAGTTTGGCACTGAGAGGCCCCAGTTCAGCACTGGGAGAGCCAGTTCAGCACTGGGACGCCCCAGTTCCGCACTGGGAAGGCCCAGTTCAGCACTGGGAGGCCCCAGTTCGGCACTGGGAGGCCCCAGTTCAGCACTCTCTGTTTCAGGCTTTAGGGCAGGTTCGGGTTTCATGATGGGAATTTGGGGGAATTCAATATGAAGGGAAGGAAATTCCACTGATGGGAAGGAAATTCCATTGGTGGGAATCCTTGCTGGGGGGTTCTCTGGGCCGAGTGATGCTGACAAGAGAAAAACCCAGAATAATTGGAATTTGGTGGGCAAAGCCAGGTGGTTCATGGATGGAGCGAAGGGAACAGAACGGGATCCTGGATTTCTCCCTGCCCCTGGAAACTCCACATCTCAGCAGCTGCAGGAGTTTGGCAGTGCCCGGGTGACGCCGTCTCCCTTTTCCCCGCAGTTCTTCGACCGCCTGAAGCTGTTCTGGATGCCGGCCAAGCACCAGCCGGATTTCATCTACCTGCGCCACGTGCCCCTGCGCAAGGTGCACCTCTTCACCCTCATCCAGCTGCTCTGCCTCGTGCTGCTCTGGGCCATCAAAGCTTCCCGCGCCGCCATCATCTTCCCCATGATGGTGAGACACGGTATTCCCGATATTCCCGGTATTCCCGATATTCCCGGTGTTCCCGGTATTCCCAGTATTCCCGATATTCCCGGTATTCCCGGTGTTCCCGGTATTCCCGATATTCCCGGTGTTCCTGGTGTTCCCAGTATTCCCAGCATTCCTGGTCCTTGCAGAGTTCCCGGTGCTCCCCACTGCTCCCGGTGCTCGCAGCCCTGGAGGGATGGGAAGCACCATCTCTGGCCTCACCCAACTCCCCTGTTCCTCCTGAAGGTTTTGGCTCTCGTTTTTGTCCGGAAAGTGATGGATTTCTGCTTCTCCAAGCGGGAGCTCAGCTTCCTGGATGACCTCATGCCAGAAAGCAAGAAGAAGAAGTTGGACGATGCCAAAAATGAAGCCAAAGAAGAGGAGGTAACGCCAGGAGTTGGGAATCTCCTCCGGGCTGTGAGATTCCCTGTTCCTGTTACAGCGCATCCTGGAATCGTGGAATCACGGAAGGGGTTGGGTGGGAAGGGACGCTGAAGCCCATCCAGTGCCACCCCTGCCATGGCAGGGACACCTCCCACTGTCCCAGGCTGCTCCAAGCCCCGTCCAGCCTGGCCCTGGACACTTCCAGGGATGGGGAACCCCCGGCTTCTCTGGGCAGCAGCTGCTGGGGGAACGCCAGAACTGCATCAAGCAGATCCAACAGCCTGGATCCCACATTCTAAACTTTCCCCCCTAAATTCTCAGAGAATTTCACACTTGAACAGAGACATCGTTATGATTTTTAAATGAGCCTTATAATAAAAATAATCATGATTTTTCTGCGAGGGTTCGCTCCCAGCAGTGTCCCCAAACACAGCTGCCCGGGAAGGTCTTTACCTGCTGCTAAAGGTGCCGGGGGGCAGAGGAGAGGGCAGCGTGCCAGGTTTTTACTGGAATTTCATTTATCCCCTCCTGGATCAAGGAGAGAGAACCTGACTCGTCCCTTTTCAGGAGTCCCAGAAAATGATGGAAGCGGCTGCTGCGAATTCCGTTCAGCTGAAGCTGGGCAAGCCCAGCAGGGTGGACGCCCCAAAGCCCAGCAGTGACAGGTAAAGTCCCCAGGCCAGGGCCCCCGGCAGGATCAGTGGGAAGTGTCTGGCTCGGGTTTCTCCACTGGCAGATTTACTCCCAGTCATTTTAGTGGGAAAATCCCAATTTACGGGCAATTTAGGAGGCGATGGCACAGCTCTGACCCCATGCAGTGGCTGCATAATTCCTGTTTTATCCCAAAACGACATCACCAGTGGTTTCCTGGGATCTGGAGACCCTCCTGCTCCCACCTGCGAGGTCACAGGGGGAAGCACCAGCTGTGGGTCTGCAGCTCTGGGGCTCGATTCCCAAAATTCCTCATCCAGCCAAACCATCCTCACCAGATGAGCTCCGGTTTTCCAGGCCCCCTGTTCCTCTGCCAATGCTCCTGTTGGGATCAGACGCATCCTCATGGAATGTGGTGTGGAATATTCCCTGCAGGGCTGATCCTTCCGACATCAACATTTCGGATGAGATGTCCAAGACCACGGTGTGGAAGGCTCTGACCATGAACACAGAAACGCTCTGAAGCCGGGAGGAAAGAGGTGAAGGCTCGGCTGTGGCGTGGCCCTGTGGGGACAGCACGATTCCCACGGTTCTCCTGTGCTTTGGCCATTCCTGGGAAGAGGCAGCAGCACCGTGGACTCCAGCTCCTCTCTGCAGGGAATGTGGGAATCCCTGGAATCCCGGGATCAGACTGGGGCCCTGCACCCAGGGAGGCACTGAGGGGCTGGGGGCATCTCCAGAGCTGGGGAAGGGCTGGAGCAGCAGGGAAGGGGCTGGAGAATTCCTGAGGGAGCTGGGAAGGGGCTCAGCCTGGAGCAAAGGAGGCTCAGGGGGCCCTTCTGGCTCTGCACAACCCTGGACAGGAGGGGCAGCCGGGGGGGTCGGGCTCTGCTCCCAGGGAACAGGGTCAGGAGCACAGGGAATGGCCTCAGGCTGGGCCAGGGGAGGCTCAGGTTGGATACTGGGGAAAATTCCTTCATGGAAAGGTTGTCCAAGCCCTGGCACAGCTGCCCAGGGCAGTGGTGGAGTCACCATCCCCAGAAGAGTTCCAAAAACGTGGGTGTGGCACTTGGGGACATGGCCAGTGGTGAACGTGGTGGACGATGGTTGGACTTGATCTTAAACTCCTTTTCCAACCTGAACAATTCCACNCCCCCATTCCCATGTTTAGGCACCTCGACGCCGCTGTCGGGGAGCAGGAACGTGACTCAGGGATGTGCCAAGGCAGACACGGAGGAGCGGCTCGTTTCCCAGCCGAGGGGTCCCATAAAGCCATGCAGAGTTTCCCGTCCCCCTGGGATGCCGCATCCCGGGGGATCCGTGTTGTCCAGCCTCGTGTGTCCGTGTGTGTGTTGTGCAGTGGTGGAGGCTCCGCTACCGCTTCCCATCAGTGCTATTTTTTTAATCTCGAATTCCTCCTCTCCTTCCTCTTTTTCTTTTTCTTTTTTTTTTTTTTTTTCCAAATATAAACTCTGAATGTACAAAACCATTCCCTGCTCGATCTGGCGCCTTCTCCTTCCTCACAGCCGGGGTTCTGGTCTGGTTTGGGGTCCTCCTTTGGATAACTTCTGTCTCTTACGGCTACAAGAGGGATGCTCTCCATGGTGGGACAGTGTCGGGAGCATTTCATAAATTGGGATGAGCCATCCCTGAGCACTCGGGATAAGGCAAAGGAAAAGCATTTGCTCCCTGTGCTCCATTTCCCCATCTTTTTTGAGGGGTTTTTTCTGGGCTCTGCCACTAGCCTGAAAGCTGTAAAGTCCAGGAATGTCCCTTTTTAGTCAGCTCTAAAATGACCAAAAGGGAAATTTAAAATTAAAAATCCCTGGATTTTGGTGGTGGGAGCAGCCAGGTGAGGTGTGGAGCTCTGCACCTCCCCAGAGCCCCCTCCCTTCTTCCTGCACCTCCCTTCCTGTGGCACCGCTGGGCTCCGGTTTCCTTCACCCCTGTCCTGGCAAAGCCTCTTCTCGCAGGGTGGGAGGCGCCGGCAGGGAATTGGGAATTTTCCTCCTCCTTTCCCGCTGCTCTCCAGGGAGGGGCTGGGCAGCAGTGAAGGTCCTGAGGCTCTCCCACGCTTTGGGGGCTCGGGGACTCTGGTGTCCCCCCGGAAGGCATGGCCGAGCCTGGGGGCCAGGAGCCGGGAAGGGAGGACATTCCCGAGGCAAAGGTGCTCCCCCAGCCCTCGGGAGGTTTGGAATGCGCTCCAGGCGCTTGGAATCTGCAGCTGGGACAGGGGCACGACCACTCCCGCCATCCACCCCACGCAGGAGCCTTTTCCTGCATGGAACCGCCCCGGGAGGAGAAAGGCTGGGGAGAAGAAGCAATGGAATTGCTCTGTAAGGATGGCAGAGACACCGCCCCGGGCAGGGCACAGCTCCGTCCCATGTCAGGGATGGGGATTTGGAAAGTGGAGTTTGACTCCTGCCAGCCTGGAATGGGGAGAAGCTGCCCTGGGCCTTCAGGAAGGAGAGGAGGCTGGAAAATGGAATAAACCGTGGAGGAAGGGGAAGTTGGGATCAGTGGGATCCTACTCTTGGACAATTTTGGTTTTTCTGTTTTCCTTTTTCGAAAAAGTCCAGGGATGGACTCAAATTCCAGGGGCAGGGGCTGGGAATGCCTGGGAGGGAGGAAGGAAGGAAGGAAGGAGGGAAGGAAGGAAGGATGGAAGGAAGGGCGGCTTCTTTCGAGAGGAC
>VYZT01026419.1:23749-37247 GCA_013400735.1 Pomatostomus ruficeps
AGGAAGGAAGGAAGGAGGGAAGGAAGGAAGGAAGGAAGGAAGGAAGGAAGGAAGGAAGGAAGGAAGGAGGGAAGGAAGGAAGGATCCCATGGACAGCTCCTTCTTTCGGGAGGATTTCATATTTCCTTGTGCAGAGGAAAACAACGCAGAGGGAAAACCTCCCACAAATGGTTCCTGGAGCTGCTTTAAGAATAAACCCCAAAGAGCTTTGGAATGACCCAGAAAGGGAAATTTGGCATCAATCCCCTCCCACTTCCCCCCTGGGTCCCTTCCAGAGTATTCCCAAGAGGAAACCCATGGGAATGGGGATGACAAAGGCTGTAAACAGGGAATAACCCAAACAGGGAATAAACGAGGTGCTGACACTTTCTTTGTGTTGTTTTTGTGCTCTCTGTGAAAATTCTGGAGTTGTTTCTCTTTCTGAGAGGCTGAAATAATTTTATTTTATCCCAAGGGAGTTTGGGAAAGCTCTGGGCTGGAAATAAAACCAAGGGGGGGAATTTTTAATATTAAAAAATTATTTTATTTTAAATTTATTTTATTTTTAGAATGATATAATTGTAAAATTAATGTATTTTTAATTTATTTTATTTAAAATTAATCTACTTTTAAATGATGTTATTTTCAAATTATTTCATTTTTAAACTATTCTCTATTTTGAAAGTATTTGCTAATTATTCTTATTTTTTCTAAATTGTTTTATCTTAAAATTATTCTATTAAAAATGATTTTATTTTAAAATGATATATTTTAAAATTTAATTTCATTTAATTTCATTTATTTCTCAGTGGGAGTAGCCGTGTCACACGTGTCCCCCGCGCCAGCCCTGGCTGTGCCAGGACTCCAGGAATGCCCTGGAGAGGTGAAATTCCCCACCCAGAGCTGTTCCCTCTGCTGCCTTTCTGGGCGTTTTTGAGCCCATTTGCCCTCTAATTAATTACAATTAAATTAACTCCAAAGAAGTTCTTTGGATCCAGGTTTCATTGGAATAATTTAACACCAAAAAGGGAGTCCCTGCAGGGCTTTTCCTAAATTTGTCTCCAATTTCTTTTGGCCCTGCTCCGTGGGGTCACAGGTGGGCACATCCTGGTTTCCCTTTTATCCAAAACTTGAGGAATTGAGGGAGAAATGAGGCACCGAGGGGGGAGTCAGAGGCTCGACACCCTTGGGACCGGGCGGGATCCCAACGGGCGCTTGGAAAGCTTGGAGACGTCGGGAAGCGGCTGCGGGATTGAGCAAAGGTTTTATTGGCACTGAGGGGAAAGGAAGGCAGAGAATTCCGGGGTTGAGGGGAGGCTGGTCCGGGGCTGGATTGCGGGATGGGGCGCGGAGCTGGGTGCGCTGGGTGGATCCTTCCCGCGGAGCTCTTCCCCGGCTGCCGCGGGACACGTCCGGCGTTCCCGGGCGGATGGGGCTGGGAAGCTGCTGCCCGGATTTGCCGTTAATTGTACCTGAAAAACAAACCCCGAAGAGCTTCAGGGAACCGGGAAAGGGCAGGGAGGGATTCCCTCGCTCCCAGAGGAGCCACCCCTTTGGAATGGCTGAAATGGGAAAAATCCCCAGAAATGCCACCGATCCCAGCAAGGCGACGCTGGAATGAAGAGGAAAAGGTGAGAACGAATCGTGGAGAGGATGAAACAGCCCCTTCCCATCCCAGAGTTCCAATCCCAACCCAAATGCCTCCCTTTTCCTGACCCTACTGCGAGACCCTGGAGAATCCCCAGGAGCCGTCAGACATCCAGAAAAGGGAGTCCCAGCCTTCCTTGGCACCAGAGCCCCGGATTTCATGGAATCATGGAATGGTTTGGGCTGGGAGGGACCTCAAAGCTCCTCTCATTCCACCCCCTGCCACGGGAGGACACCTCCCACTATCCTGGGCTGCTCCAGCCTGGCCTTGGACACTGCCAGGGATCCGGGGCAGCCACAGCTTTTCTGGGAAATCCATTCCAGGGCCTCCCCACCCTCCCAGGGAGGAATTCCTGCCCAATATCCCATCCATCCCTGCCCTCGGGCAGTGGGAAGCCATTCCCTGTGTCCTGTCACGGTTCCAGGGATTGGGGTTGGGATTGGGGTGGTGGGAGGTTGTTTCCCAGGATGATCCCCCCCTGTCCCTGCTCCCGGCACCTCTTGGTGTTGATGAGCCAATGCACGAAGTCCTTGGCCTTCATCCTGTCCAGGTACCGCGTGAAGTCGCTCGTGAAGGTCCCCTCTGAGTGTCGCCTGACGTGGGAGGGGAAGCTCTGGGCATTCTGGGGTCCAAACAACTTCCATCTGCTGGGGGTGGGAGGAGAAGGGAGGAAAAGGGGGTTTAATGGACACCCCAGGATCCTCCCCTAGGAGATGCCCAGGGCAGGGCTGTGCCCCCCAAACCCTGTCCCTGTGTGGAGCATCCCCCAGAAAAGATGGAATAGCGCATAGGAATAAACCTGGAATATTTAATACAATTCCTACAAACCAAACACACAATCCTGGTTTCAGTTTCCGGAGATTTGCCAAGCCTGCCCTGGGTTTTCCTGGCATCCAATGCATCCAGGGTCCTGTCCCAAATTATTCCCCTCTGTCCCGCTCGGTGGGTCCCAACCTCCACCCTGGTCCCTGCTTCCCACATCCGAGCAGGAGCGCGGGGCTGCCCCGAGGTTTGGCTCATCCTCCTGCAGCTCCAGGGTGACGCTGGGATCCACCACAGAGGATTCCCAAAGGAATTTGTGCCATGGGAGCCCCAGCCTGGCCTGCCCCGGGCAGGGTGTCCCTGCTCTGACCCAGCCAGGAAATCCCGGGGTTCCCTACACGGGAATGTTCCTGCCTGGGCTATGGGGAGCCGGGAGGGAGTTTGGATCAATACAGAATAAACGGGAACGCTGGAATGGGGAGAGCTGGGACAGCAACAGGAATGGAGGGGGAGAAGCTGCTCCCACAGCCCCGGCTCCACCCGGCCCCGTACCTGGACAAGTCCTCCAAGTCCTTGGGAGCCGCCTGCCACCCCGGCGGGATGAGCACGGCGAACACCAGCCCGGACAGGTACAGCCACCGCACCATCTGTGCTCCTGGGGAGGCAGAAATCCGGGGAAATTTCCTGGGCGCAGTTCCCACGGAACCCCCAATCCCTGCGGGGAGCCCTGACCACGCGGGACAGCCCCGTCGCGGGTGTGCAGACAGGACCGGGATGGGCGCGGGTGGAAAATCCCATCCTTGCCATTCCCTGTGGCGCATTCCCTGCGCTCTGGCGCGGGCACACAGAGCGCTACCCAAAGAGAAAATTAATTGCAATGAACTTTATCCCAAACCTCCCCTTTTCTGTCTGGGGGGGACATTTCCATCCTGGAATTATCACCACGGTGCTGGAGAACTTTCCCACTGCTTGGAAAAGCACCTTCCAGATGAGCAGGTTTATTCGAGTTTTACATTCCTGATTTTTGCTGGATTCCTCAGAAATTCTGCGAGAATAAAATGCCACCTCCCCACCCTTTATTTGCCAAAAATCAGACTTCTGTTTCCCATCACCAAATTATTTCCTTATCTGGTTTAATTCCTTGGGAGACTGGGAGAAGGAAGGGAGGAAGAGGCACCTACCTTGGGCAAAGAGCCGCTCCCTCCACGCCAGACCCGGTTTTCCTCCTTCGAGCCGCTTCTGGCTGAACTCTTCTCCTTCCTGGTGCTTTTAAGCTTGTCCGGAGGATGCCCAGAGCTGACAGGTGGGTCACGGGTATCCTGCTTTTCCTCGGATGGGTCACTGTGAATCATTACAGCTTTTCTGGAGGGGGGCTGCTGCAGAAAATATCGTTACTGGCGGATTTTCCACCTGACGCCTTCAAGGAGGTGGTTTTTTTAAATTGTTGTTGCTGTATCTCTTATATTTGTGTTTTTTCCCTGCACTTTTTGGACCAAAGCAGTGACCTGTGGGTTTCCTCCTCTCAGGTGAGGTGGCTCATGCTGGCACAGCCTGTCCTGCACGGATTCCTCTGCCCACGGGCTGCCCTTTCCAGCACCTTCACTGGAGCTGAGAAACGTGAAGGAAAAAAGAGCTAAGGCATAAAACAAGGATTTGTGTCTCCAAGCACTTCCCGCTGCTTCCTGCCATGTGAGATTCCTGGTGCAGCTCCTCAGCCGGGCAGATCCCACTTGTGATCCAAGCCTGGTGTGGCTCCCCAAGCGCAGACCTGAAACTGGGGACGTTCCCTGTGATTTATGGGATTTGGGGGGGACAGGACGGCCCATGAGGGGCTGCAGTTCTGGATCCTCGTGGGGTATCTGGGTGCAGCCCAGGAGCCCTGGGAACACCTGGAACTCGTCAAACAACGGTCCGTGGTTTTCCAGGGGTGTCCCATGGGAACTGGGCTCGTTTGGGTCAAATCCTTGAATCCAGTGAAGGAAGAAGGGGAAAAGGAGAAGAGGAAAAGTGAGGGCAGCCCTAAAGAGCCGGATCTGGGCCTGGGGGAGGGCCCAGGGCAGAGCCCTCAGCTCCCTGCAGAGCTCCGCCAGGGCTGGACTCAGGTGGGCTCCTGAGGGCTCTGCCTTCGGAGTTTGGATGGCACGAGGGATTTCCAGGGCAGTTCTGAGATCTCTGGGGAGTTTCTCACCCAGGATTCAGTGTTTGGGGGTCTGAATTCGCCTTTTCTCACAGGCAGTGGGAGACAAGAGCCAGTCCTGGGGAGCTGGGCCTTGTCTCTCCCACCGGGAACGACGAGGGCTCCAGGTCTGGATTTCTCCGTCGCTTTCTGAGCTCTCCCCCCGGGACCTTTCTGCTCGTGGCTGGGTAATTATTGTCATTCCTCCGCCAAGAGTTCTGTAATTACTGCCACTGTCAAAATAAGGTCGGTGTTCAGAGGACACTCATCCTGAGGAGCCTTTAATGAGGGCCGCCCGCGGCCTTTCGAGGAAGCCTGACATCAGCGGGGGGAGAGGGGCATTAATTAGCTGAATCTTGGGAAGAGAGGGCCAGGTCTGCTGCCCATCACTCGGGTGGGGTGTTTGTAATTAACGCCACCAAATTAGCTCACGATGCCACTGTTTGCGATGTCCCCCAGCCCCGGAGGCCACGGCGCTGCCTGCGGGGGCGGCAGCTCGGCAAGGGGAGATGCAGCTCAGCCGCTGCTCCTCCTGGGGCTCCTCGGTTTTCTCCTCGTGGCTCCCACTGCTGGAGTGGGCTCAGCAGATGTCCCATGGGACACTTTCTCCAGAGTTCCCGCGTGGTTTTCTGCAGCCCTTTGGGACGTGGGGCTTTCCCCGCTCCGGGCACCCCCAGCCACGCTCCCTTTCCCAGCTGGGTGGAGCTGCCGGCGGCTCCCCCGGGCTGGAGGAGCACAGCGGGCGGGATCCTGAGCTTTGGGATCCTCCAGGGCCGAGCTCACCCCGGTTCAGGACTTGGAGAGGTTTCATGGACAGCAGGTGGCAGCGTTTGTCTGTCTGTCGTTCTCTGCCCGTCCTTCCTCTGCCCATCCGTCCTCTCCCTGCCCTTCATCATCCTCGCCTCCTCCTCCCTTCTCCGAGGCTCCCAGAACTCCCGTCCTGTCCCCCCAAGGACCGTGGGGGCTCCCTGCCTTTGGGGGTGCGAGGGCCCAGGCTGGGGGTGCTGTCGGTGACATCACAGTGACGTCACAGCCAAATTGGGACGGTTTGTGGTCAAACTCCAGCTTCGGGACCATCCCCGGAGAAGCAGCTCTGAGGCTGTCAGAGCATCCTGTGCTGGTGGAACAGGGACCAAAGAAGCTGGTGAGGGACACTCCTGGAGTGTGTCCAGACCCCACGTCCATCAGCTCTGGAGAAGCTCATCCTTTCCCCATCCAGGCCTTTTCCTACTTTTCCCCAGGAGCTCTCGTGAGGATGATCTCCAGGAGTGGGGGGAGGCAGGAGGAGCCAAGGCTGCTCCCATGGGGATGGTGGGACGTGGTCCTGCTGGGTCTGTTGAAAATCGGGCTGGGAACACGATGGGTTTGTCACGGAATCCCAGATGGTTTGGGTTAGAAGGGACCCTAAATCCAGTTCCACATCTCTGCCATGGGCAGGGAAGTTTCTTCTTAAACCTGCTCTGAAATTTTCACCCAGGCACGCTGGCGTGGGGTCAAACCGGGGGATGCTTCATTTTGAGGGGATTTATGGCACAAAGGGAGGCTTTGGCTTCACCTTGGCTCCTCTGAGAGACCTTTGCTGCCCACAGAGCCCAGCCCAGGGTCCAACCCAGGGCAGGGGGTGGAAAACCTCCCCGTCTGTCCCCCAGCTGTGGTTCCGAGCCCGGGGCCCTGGGAATCAGCGCTTTTCACTCCCGTTGTCCTCATGGCTGAAGGGTTCGTGGCCTCCTCCTCCCCACCACAGCAGCCAAGGCAGAACTGGTGAAGAAAAACCTCCTTGGGTCCCTGGTTCCACCTGGAACCTCCCCGGTGACGCCGAGTGCCTGGGTTCGGTCTCAGCATTTTTTGGGCTGGTTTTTTCTGTTTTGCTTTGCGGGTGTTGAAGAGCCAAGGGAGGGGCCATTGCAGAGCGAAACTCTGCATTCTCACCAGGTGTTTTGGCAGCTCTGAAGAGCTAGGGATTATTTCCTTTCCCCTTTGTGCCTGGTTTTAAGGCAGGGACATCTTGGAGTTGACGTCCCGCAGGCTTGGTGCCAGGGAGGAGGAGTGGGGTGGGAAGCTGAGATGGTGCCGCGAGTGGGACCTGCTCGGTCAAGCTGTGAGAACTCAAAAATTGGGCCCTTCCCAAAACCCAGCTCAGGCCTGTCCCTGTGGTGGATCCCCATTTCTGAGGGATTTATGGCTGTCACATAGCTGGTGACAAACTGGGTGAGGTCCCTCTCATTCCCAGCTCCCAGCGCTCTGCTGTCCCCAGGCACCTTTCCTGAGCTCTGAACGTCCATGATCCCTGGACGTGGACACGGACACGGAGCCGCTGGGGGCCAGGTTGTGCTTTCCCCGTGGGTTGTGAGCCCGGAGAGCGGCAGTGGCTTCACTGGGGGGGCTGAAGCAGAAACCACTTTGAACCGTGTCTGAGCTGGGCGGTGGGAGAGCAAACGGGATCTGCAGCTGAAACGCTTTGGGGTCGAGCGTGGGGCTCTCACCCTGGGACACCTGCGGGTCCTCACTGCAGTGACACCTCCGGTGGTGTCCCTGCTCCTCCTGTCACTGGGAGCTGCCCTTTGGGGTCACATGGAGGTCAGGCTGGGTGAGCTGGGGCATTTCACCTTTTCTGGCTGAGCCCGCTCCTGGGCCTTGGTGGGTGGAGCAGGGCATGGGCCACACCCGGCTGAACCCCCTCTGCCCAAAATTCCTGGGGTCCCGGCCCTCCGCCGTGTCCAGCCCTGGGAGCCTGATGTTCCTCCCGATCCCTGGCCCTCCTTGGCTGTTCCTCCTGCTCTCTGGAGCTCCTCGGTGATCCCTATTTCTCCCTGGCCCTCCTTGGTGGTTTCTCCTGCTCTCTGGAGCTCCTCGGTGATCCCTATTTCTCCCTGGCCCTCCTTGGCTGCTCCTCCTGCTCCCTGACCCTCCTGGGTGCTCCCTCACTCCCGTGTGCTCCCGATATGATTCCCGGCAGTGAAAGGGGGATGCTTCCCTTTCCTTTTTAGAAGAAAGACTTTTTTGGGTACTGCCGGGTGCTTTTGGGGAGCCCTTGGGTGCTTTGAGCAGCCTCAGGCCCTCAGGGCCCAGCACCAGAGATTGCTGGTTCATACTGGGACCCTACAGGAGCTGAACTGGGGCAGCTCTGGGCATCACCAGCTGTGAGCACTGGTTTTGGGTGGCTGTGGAGTGGTTTGGGAGACTGTGGGGTGGTTTGGGAGGCTGTGGGTTGGTTTTGGGAGGCTCTGTTATGGTTTTGGGTGGCTGTGGATGGTTTTGGGTGGCTGTGGGATAGTTTGGGTGGCTGTGGATGGTTTTTGGAGGCCGTGGGATGGTTTGGGAGGCTCTGTTATGGTTTTGGGTGGCTGTGGGGTGTTTTTGGGTGGCTGTGGAATAGTTTGTGTGGCCGTGGATGGTTTGGGAAGCTGTGGGATGGTTTGGGAGGCTCTGTTGTGGTTTTGGGTGGCTGTGGGATAGTTTGGGTGGCTGTGGATGGTTTTTGGAGGCTGTAGGATGGTCTTGGGAGCCTCTGTTATGGTTTTGGATGGCTGTGGGGGGTTTTTGGGTGGCTGTGGAATAGTTTGTGTGGCCGTGGGTGGTTTGGGAAGCTGTGGGATGGTTTTGGAAGGCTCTGTTGTGGTTTTGGGAGCCTGGGGGATGGTTTGGGAGGCTGTGGAATGGTTTTGGGAGGCTGGGGGATGGTTTTGGGAGACCAGGGGATGGTTTGGAAAGCTGTGGGATGGTTTTGGGAGGCTGGGGGATGGTTTTGGGAGACTGGGGGATGGTTTTGGGAGGCTGTGGATGGTTTGGAAAGCTGTGGGATGGTTTTGGGAGGCTGGGGGATGGTTTTGGGAGACTGGGGGATGGTTTTGGGAGGCTCTGTTATGGTTTTGGGAGGCTGTGGATGGTTTGGAAAGCTGTGAGATGGTTTTGGCCCAGCACCTCGGTGGTTACACACCTGCAGCCTCACAACCATTGATTTCAGGGCAGGGTGGGGGTTTATTTCCCCTCTTTACCTGAGACAGAGGCAGATGGTGGTTAATGGTTTATCCTGGTCAAAGGTTTATTTCTGCTGAATGCCCTTCTGGCTTTGAATGTGGAAAAACATCAGGTTTTTGTTTCCCTGACTCTTCTTCCTGCCCGTAATTCTGTGGAAATCTCAGAGACCCTCCCGAGGCAACTTCCCCTCGTGCACGAGCCAGAAATCTTCAGTGGAGTCTGGAGCAAATGTGGCCAAGGTTTTAATTTCCCTCTCTTCATTAGCACAGCCCTCAACAGGCTTGGGGATGATTAAACAACCCAAATACTCCTGACTCTGAAAAAAACCCCATCCTATTAAAGCCCTTTTTTGTCTGTTTGCAGTGCTTTTAGTCGGGCATCAATCACCGGTAACGGCTGATGAAACCTGATGGGGCCATAAATCAGCCCTGCTTTGCATTCAAATGCAGCAATTAATCCTGGGGGTGTGGCTGCAATTAGATGACAAATTGTGCCTCCAGATTCACTTGCCTGCTTGGACAGAAGCCGCCCGTGTTTGCTCAGCCGCCGAGGCTTGGCCGCGGCTGCTGCTCTTCCCCCGGGGACGGGAGCGAAGAACCCCGGGAGCTGCAGCTGCCCCCTCTTTGGCCTCAACTCCCTCGCCCGGAGCTCGGAAGTTCGGCTTTTTTGGCCGCCTTGGGTTGTCCGAGCCCTCCTTTTCCCAAGGTTGCAGAATCCTGGAATCATCAAGGCTGGGAAAAAACCTTCGAGGTCATCAGCTCCCCGCACCACGGGCAGCATTAACCCAGGTCCCCAAGTGCCACATTCCTCTGGGTTTGGGCACTTCCAGGGGTGGTGACTCCGCCAGGGCTGGACAATTTTTCCATGAAGGAATTTTCCCAATATCCAACCTAAACTTCCCCAGGCACTTTATTCCTGTCTCTGTTCCCTGGGAGCAGAGCCCGACCCCCCTGGCTGCCCCTCCTGTCCGGGGTTGTGCAGAGCCAGAAGGTTCCCCTGAGCCTCCTTTGCTCCAGGCTCAGCCCCTTTCCCAGCTCCCTCGGGAGTTCTCCAGCTCCTTCCCTGCTGCTCCAGCCCTTCCCCAGCTCCATTCCTGGCTCTGGACTCGCTCCAGCCCCTCGGGGTCGTTCATGTTGTGAGGGGTCCCAGTCTGATCCCAGAGTTCAGGTGCGGCCCCGGCCCAGCACAGGGTGCAGGGTTTGTCCTGAGCATCCTCAGACCTCGGGCAGGAGGCTTTGGGCCCCCCAGCCGAAGCAGGAGCTGCCTCCGCCTGAGACACCCCTGGCAGGGCCTGGTTTGGCCCCTTCGGGCTGGATCTGAGCCTGGAACCGGTCCTGAGCAGCGAGGGCCCGAGCGGAGAGCCCAGCGATGGATCTGCTGCTGGATCTGCTCCCGGTGACCCCGGTGCTGCACGATGCCTCATCCACGGATGCCCTGGGATCGTGGCCGGGGTGGGCGGATGTTCCTGCCCTGGGAGGGCTCTGATTAAAGCCGGAGGGATTGGGGGGGCTGCTGGCACAGAGGGGCTCTCAGGTACGCTGCTGTTGCCATGGAAAGAAGGGACGACTGGGGGGTTGGATGGTGCGGGAGGGATGAGCAAACTCCGGCGCAGCTCTGGTTGCTGTGGGGATGCTGCTGCAGAGAGCGAGAGCCCAGCTCTGCCCGGCCCAGCTCTGCATTTCAGCTCAAAATCCAAACACAACGTGGCAAAAATCCAGGACAAAGCCGTGGAGATGCAAGCCCTGATGTCAGTGGTGGGATAAGGCTGTGTTTGCACACCCAACGCGCTTTTATCCACTGATTAACTGTTCCTACAGGGCTGCTTTGCGAAACACACCGAGGTTTTCTGTTCCAAGAGATAAGAAAACAAGCTGAGTTTTATACCCCTTCCCTGTGAGGGTGATAACAGCTTTCAGAATACCTGTGGACTCTGATCTCCAAGTGGGGGGCTCTCGGTGAGGAAACAATTGGCTGTTGGGATAAGCAGCCTAAAAAATAAGAAATTTTTAAAAAAAGAATGGAGAAAAGGTTCATTTTCATTGGCTGCTTGGCAGGAAACCAACGGCCCTGTCCTCAGATAAACCAGCTCCTGGGAAGGAGGGGAAAATCCCCTTCCCAGGTAAAAAAACCGAAAGATTTGTTGAGGAAGAGGAATTGATTTATTTTGTTTTCTTTCTGACTTTTTAGAAAAGGCTGATTGTGCCGAACATTTAAGTTTGTTTTCATCCCCATTTTTAATCCTGGCTGCACAAGAGGGCTTTATCCCAACCTGCAGCTGCACCTTGCTCGTGGGCACAGCAGCTCCAGCAGCCTTTGCCAAGCAGGATTAATGTCAAGTGGCAGAGCCGGGCCTGGATCCTGGAGGCCTTGTGCCAGGGGATTTATCTGGTTTGTTTGGCTGGTTAGTGGTGATTTTTCAGGGGTTGTTTCTGCCGTGGATGAGGTCCTGGTTCTCCTAAGTGGTTCTGTGCACGGAGAGGGCCCTCGAGGTCTTGTCCTGGGGCTGGATGGAGGCGCTGAGCTTGAAGAGCTCCTGTTCAGGAGGAGCCCAAAGCCCGGCTGGGGGAGCCGGGGCAGCTCCGAGGCCTCACCCCAGCGCTGTGGTTTAACAAAGCTGAGCTTTATCCCCTCCTTGCCCGCTGAGTTCTTGCTTTCTCCAGCCTGGGAAACCCTCCTGGCTCCAGAGCTGACCTTTCCCAACAAAGCCCCTTTGTCAGGCCCAGCTCAGGCCTGCAGGGTGGCTTTATCTCCCCTCATTATTACTCTTGGTTTTTATTGATGCCACCACCAGGAGCCCTCAGAGGAGCCGCCGTTGGACTTTGTTTGGAAGGTGATTAAGAACAAACAGATCCTGGAAAGCCGAGGCAAAACCTTGAGCAAGAGGAAACTTGGCAGCGGGAGCAGCCGCGCTCCCGCCGGCGCTGAGCCGGAGTCCCCACGCGCCGGGGAGGGAAACTCCATTCCACGGGGAGCTGAGGCCGAGCTTCGGGAAGGGCGGATGGGAGCCGGGGGGTTTCCCTCGGGGGCTGTTCTGGGGAGGGCTCTCCTGACCCCCTCTCCATCCCCATGGCCAATCCCAGCAGAGGCCGGCAGGACCTGCCCTGGGCACCCTTCACTCTCCCAGGGCTGCTGCTCCAGAGGACCCCTGTCCCCTCCTGGGCCCCACCTTGGGACATCTGCCAAAAACTCCCAGCTCTTCTGGCTTCAAAGAGGTGGTTTTGGGGCTGAAGGAGTCGGAACTTATTGGAGTTGAGTTGGGACTTCTTGAAAGCTAAGCTGGCACTCATTAAAGTTGTTGGGATTTATTAAAGAGGCATTTTTTGGGCTGTAGGAGTTGAGACTTATTAAAACTGACTTGGGAGTTATTAAAGAGGCATTTTGGGGGCTGTAGGAGGTGTTCAGGTGGGAGCAGAAGCACCTTTGGATCTCCTCTTGCCCTCCCTGCTCTCTGGCCCTTCGCCTCCTCAATGTCCTGGTTTATTTTTGGGCAATTCTCACCTGTCAGTGAATTATGGTGCTGCCCCTGCCAGGCACACACTGGGGTCTCGGGCACTGGTGGCACTGGGAGTGGGGCAGCACCGGGGGGGCCCAACCTGACCCAGCATCGCTCTGACCCCCAAATCCCCACGATCTGAGCCAGGGAGCCAAACACAGATTCCAGGAGCCGCTGTTCAGGTGGAGGTTCACACCTCCCCGGCCTTCCTGGCCGGGGTGACAACAGGAAGGGTGGCTGTTGGCCCTCGGTGGCCTGGGAGCTGTTTCCTGGCTCCTAAAGAGGGATCTCGTGGCACAACCGGCTGGGCAGAGGCTGAGTAGGAGGAGGAAGGCTCTGGAGGAGGTGGGTGCTGGCACAGCCCGTGCCGTGACTAATGCCAACACCCAGGCCCGGCTCTCTCCTCTCCGGCGGCATTTCAGCCCTGGAAATGCTCTGGAAATGTCAGCATTTGCAGGAATAAAGTTTCCTGGTGTGGAGCCCCGAGCTCTGTTCTGGGTTCTTTGTTCTCTCTTCTGGGTCAGCTCCTTCGTGGTGTTCCTGAGCTCCTCTCTGCCTGCCTGGGGCTCTCCAGAACAGCCCTGGAATTCCTTCTGGAGCGGGGAGGTGCTTCCTGGGCTGCTCCAGCTTCCCAGCTGGGATTCAAACCCATCCGTGACGCTTCTCTCCCTCCCTGAGATTTCCTGGGTTGTTTTCTCCTCGTCTTTCCAGTGAGCCCGGCTGAGCTTGCAGGTGACACCGGGCTCTGCTGTCCAGGACTTGAGGATTCCAGCAAAGCATTCGGGGATGCAAAACATTTGGAGCTGGGAGCAGGGTGGAAGGGATGTGGCCCAAATGTGGAGCTCTGTCCCTGCTCCCTCCTGGGCAGAGCTGGGCCTCACCCTCTGCAAGGAGCAGAAACAAAGAGGCTCCTGCGTCCCACAGAAAAATCCTTAACTGGGACATTTCCACCGGGTTTTGCTTCTGCTCATGCCCCTGCTTCCTTCCCCTGTCCAGAAAACTTGGCGTTCAGGGAAATTCAATTATCTGGTGGAGATCTTCCTTAGTTAGGCTTAAGTAGACCTGAAAGCCCTTTGATGTGTAAAAATACAAGGTTTCCAGGCTGCTGTGACTGTGAAAATCGTTGGGTTTTCCTCCCCCCAGAAGAAAACCTCCCATTTTTAAAGCTGAGCGGTGATTACCTGAGGATGGAAAAGGTGCTCAGGAGCGAGGAATTGTCTGTGAAATCTTCGTAGACCAAAGCAGCTGCTCGTGGGCATGTTCAGGAAATAACCCTTAATTAGAGCAAAACCACCCAGGAATGGCAATGAGGTGCCTTTGGAGTGGCCCTGGTGGGGCCAAAAAAGCTGGAAATAAAGTGTAATTCATCTTTTTATAGCCCAAAGGGTGGTGGAGCTGTGTGGCCTAGGGATGGGATGGGATGGGATGGGACGGGACGGGACGGGATGGGATGGGACGGGAC
>VYZT01026419.1:37385-72888 GCA_013400735.1 Pomatostomus ruficeps
GGGGTGGGATGCTGCTGCTGGAATGGAAACTCCTTTTTTGAGGGAGAAACAGGAAAACCAGCACAGCACTGCAGGTAGATCAGGTGTGAACACACAGGTTTGTGCCTGGCCTTGCTGTTTCTGCTGAAATAAAGGTGGATTTTTCTGTGAAAAGCCAATTTCTGCTCAGGGAGTGAGTGGGGCACTGCTGCCTCCCAGCCTTCCAATCTCATTAAAAATCGGTCTGAAGAAGCTGGAATGTTGAAGAAGTAATAATAATAAACTCTCCTTTCGTTCTCAAGTGCTGCTGTTGCCATTCCTGGACAGGTGAGGACAGGCGAGGACAGGCGGGAGGACCTCAGGCTTTCCCAGCCCTGACCTGGGCTCTGCCCTGGCCAGGTGAGGTCACAGGGTTCGCTGGATGCCAAAATTCAGTCTGGATTAAATTCCCGGCCTGGATCAAATCCTCAGGGCCAGGGAAGCCGGGTGGGGAAGGAGCTCTGGGCTCTGTGTTCCTGAGGGCTCCCGCTGGGCTCAGCTGCACCTGCCCCGCTTTGGGGTCCCACTGACCCCAAATTCTCCCTGCGGCGCCCGAGCCGGGCTCGGGGCTGGGCCCCGGATGGTTTTTGTGCTGACGCAGCGCTGGTGCTGCAGGAGCCTCTGATTCATCCCGGGAGGGCTCACACCCAGCCCGGGCTCCTTCCCCATGTGCTGATCACCGGGGGGGCTGAGGGATCTGGGCGCATCGGGGGGGGCCGTGGTGGTCCCCAGTTCCCACCGGGACTCCCACATCCCTGCTCTGGTGTGGGGCTGGATGGGGTTCTGAGCTCCAAAATCAGGGCCATGGCCGAGATTCCCATCTGGGGGGGCTGAATGCACCCCTTGGGTGCATCCTCAGGGTCCTGGGGCGCAGGGGGAGGGTGCTGGGGGTGCAGGTTTTGGGGGGCTGCCCTCCCCCAGCCCCTGAGAGGGGGTCTTTGGGATCCGGATGCTTTAAGCTCCCCGGGGTCGGTGTTTTTCCCATCTCCCCATGGGAAAGGGACTGAATATCCTTCCAAAGGGGAAACTGAGGCATGAGGGCTCCTCAGCCCGTCCCTGAGTATGGGTGAGGGGGCGTTGCAGGGTTTAATTTCCTGGCCCTGCTGCTGATCCAAAGGGCTTTTCCACCTCCCTTCCTCCTCCTGCTTGTCCCCAACCCCTTCTGGGGACAACGCGGGGAGTGAGGGTGCTGCTCCCCAGGCTCGGCCAGGAGTGCAGGTCCGGGGGTGTCAAAGCCCGGGTGACGCTGCCCATGCCCCTAGGCGAGGCTGCAGGACCCTCCTGGGTGGGATCGAGCCGAGCTGGGATCGGGGAGCCCCCAGGACAGAGTCCCCCCCCTCGCTGGGTGTCCGTGGCAGCAGGAAACGTCCCCTTGGCAGCAGGAGGAGGGGCTGGATTTGGGGAGTGGGTGGGAGGGAGCTGGGCCAGGGCCAGTGTCCCTGTCCCTGTGTCCCTGTCCCTGTGTCCCCATCCCAGTGTCCCTATCCTGGTGTCCCTGTCCCTGTGTCCCTGTCCCGGTGTCCCTGTCCCTGTGTCCCTGTGTCCCTGTCCCTATCCCGGTGTCTCTGTCCCGGTGTCCCTGTCCTGGTGTCCCTGTCCTGGTGTCCCTGTCCTTGTGTCCCCATCCCAGTGTCCCTATCCTGGTGTCCCTATCCCTGTGTCCCTGTCCCGGTGTCCCTGTCCCTGTATCTCTGTCCCAGTGTCCCTGTGTCCCTGTCCCTATCCCGGTGTCTCTGTCCCAGTGTCCCTGTCCTGGTGTCCCTGTCCTGGTGTCCCTGTCCTTGTGTCCCCATCCCAGTGTCCCTATCCTGGTGTCCCTATCCCTGTGTCCCTGTCCCGGTGTCCCTGTCCCTGTATCTCTGTCCCAGTGTCCCTGTGTCCCTGTCCCTATCCCGGTGTCTCTGTCCCAGTGTCCCTGTCCTGGTGTCCCTGTCCTGGTGTCCNCCGGGAGCTGATCTGGCAGAGGGTTGTGGTAGAACTGGAAGAGCAGGGCCGGAGCAGAAGGTCAGGTGAAGGTGTGGGTTTGGCACAGGTGAGGGGCTGGGGAGTTGTGGGTCATTTTTCGAGGGCACCCATGGAGCTGTCTGGGAAAACTGGTACGGCCGGAGTCAAACCGGCCGTGTGGGAAGGCTTGGAAGGATCGCTCCTGCTCCTCCCAGCCCGTGCCAGCCCCGGGATGGACTCCCAGCTGCCCTGCGCCTGCTGCTCTTCCCTACGAGCGCCCACTTATCCTTCCCAGGATTAACATTTCCCCCACCCCACCCACCAGCTCCCACAGGATTCAGGGGCTGGTCCTTGCTGTTTCCCAGACCCTTTGGGATGAGATTGCATCCAGCTCAACCCATTTTCCCTCCTAAACTTTGAGACTTGAGCAGATTTGCAACCGGGATTTGTTTTTAAACTTTCCTTTATTCGCAATAAATAACAAACTATAATACAAAGATTTCAACACAGAATCCAAAAAGTCTCATTCTTTGGGAATAAAAAGGACTCCCAGCACCAGGAAAGGTGAAAGAGCATCTATGAGCAGCCCCTGGGCTGGGGGGCAGCTGCACCCCTCTGCCGTAAGCGGTCGTTTCCCTTCCCCCAGGGGCCCCCCGGCGCTCCCGTACCTGGGCCAGGTGAGCTCCTGCAGGGCCCCAGCGCGGGGTCTGGGCCCTGCCGTGGTTGGAGCTGCACCAGGAGGGCAGGGATGGAGCCGAGAGTGCCGGGGCCTGGCTGAGGGGCTTGGTGGCTGCGGGGAAGCTGGAGAGGTTCTAGAGCTTGTGCAGGGGTTCTTTACACGCACACGCAGATCCCGCAGCCCTCCTGCATCCCGCGGGGGCCCGCAGGAGAGGGCTGTGGATAAAGAGTCTGCAGCTGCAGCTGGGTGTGGTCGTTGCCTGGCTTTGGGGCACTCAGGAGCCCGGGCTGGGCCTTCCTCGCCTCCCTCGGCGTGGCTGCTCCAGCTGCTCTTACGGCGGGGTCAGCTCCATGGATTTCTTCCTCTCCTCCCGCTGCTCTTCCCACTCCTCCTCGGACTCGTAGGTGCCCTTGATGATGGCCACCCTGTCGGACATGTTCATGCAGTAGGGGACCAGGATGTAGAAGTAGAGCAGGGAGGCCAAGCAAGCCCCAAGGATGGGCCCGACCCAGAACACCTGGAAAGCAACGGGGACACCGTGAGAGCAGCTCCCGGGGCTGCTGCTCCGGGTCTGCACACAGCACCACCGTCCATCCATCCATCCATCCATCCATCCATCCATCCATCCATCCATCCATCCGTCTGTCCGTCCCTGCTGCGCGCCTCCTGCCGCACGGAGAGAGGAAAACACCTGTTCCAGAGACTTCCTGGGCTGAGACCCCGCAGCCTGGGCTCGCTGAGGGCCAAACCTGCTCTGCAAGGCTGCGGCTGAGCTTGCAGGAAGTGCTGGGTGAGAGGAGAGACCAAGCTGGGCTCCTCCATGGGCTTCCTTCCTTCCCGTGGTGCTCAGAGGGTGCCGTGGCTGATTTCCATCCCTGGAAGTGTCCAGGGCCAGGTTGGATAGGGCTTGGAGCAACCTGGGCTGGTGGAAGGTGGCCCTGCCCATGGCATGGGGTGGGACTGGATGAGTTTTAGGTTGTTCCCACCCAAACCACCCTGGCATGGGTTTGTTTCTGTTGCCCCGCTGGCTCCGTGCCAGGGGATTAACTGTTCCCACTGCGTCAAGGGGCAAAACCTCCCTCATCCTCCAGCCCCTTTTAACCCTTCCTGCCTGGGGGGGGCTCGGAAACCCCTACCCCCGTCACTCCCATGAGAGTGCCTGCCCTGGCCCCACGTGGCCCCCATCTGTCCCTGTCCCCAGTGCCACCTCCTCTCACCCAGTGCGCGGGGCTGAACCTCCTGGTGATGACCGCGGGCCCGAAGGAGCGCGCGGGGTTCATGGAGCAGCCGGTGAAGTAAATCTGGAGGTGTGGGAAGAACACTGGGTTACGGAGCGGATCGGAGCCGCTCTTTGGGGACGGGGGCTGCGGTGGCCCCGACGGTGCCTCTGTCCCAGAGAGCTGGAGATGCCCCCTCACCACACAGGAGCCCCAGGACCGCCCGTGTTGTCTCGCCCAGAGCAGCTCCCTCAGGACCAGCTGCACGAGGGCGTTTTGGGGAGTTCTGTGCCCACAGGAGCCTCACCCTGGACTCACCCCCACCAGGTGGCCCAGGGTGACCGAGAGGCCAATGGAGAGCGCGGGGGAGCCGACGCCGCTGCGCCGGTTGTCTGTGGACGCGAAGATGCAGGCGGCCAGCTGGAAGGTGAGGATGATCTCCACCACGAGGGCCTGGCCCTGGGTTACGTTGTTGTTGAGCTGGAACCACGAGAGTGACAATAATTAACCCTTCCTGGGGCTCAGCACCATCAGGGGGCTCCTGGGTGCTTTGCTGGTGGATTTGGGAGGGTGAAGTTGGATGAGAACCTCCCTGCGGCCCCTGCTGGACTCGCTGCTCCTTCTCCGAGAGGAAAGAAATGATCTTTTAGTCCTTGCAATTCTCCAAAATCTGTCTCTCCCCCACGCCTGTCCCTTCCCTGGGCTCTCCACATCTCTCTCCACTTCCCTGTCTCTGCAACACTGAGCAATTCTCCACCAAATCCCTTTTTTGCTGCATTTCCTTCCCCTTTGATCCTTGCAGGATGTTGTACCCTGACTTCTGCCCTGCATTTAGTGGAGCCCCTGCCTGGAGGATGAGGAGCAGCTGGGATGGGATGGTGAGGGTTGGGAGGAAGGTCACGGGGGTGGGATGGGCTATCATGTCCCAGTGACTCTGCACAAAACCCTGGAGGACTCGACCACACTGGCATGGGAAGCATAAAGTGACCCAACCCATCACAGATCATTTTTTAGCAAAATCTGGCTTGTTTGGGGTGTGGAACCTGTGCAATGAGGGGCATTGGAGCTCCTCACCCCACTGCCCGAACCCTCTGACACGTCTGTGCTGCTCCCAGAGGTCCAGAATGAGAGCGGCAGCTCCACCGCTCTCATTCCAGGTGTTTTCCCAGCGCTGCCCCGGGGGTTTCGGGCTGTACCTGATTCCCGCTTATCTCAGAGGGTCCCGCTGTCCCCTCCTGCGCTGGGAGCAGCCCCCGCTGCCCGCAGCCCCTCGACACCGTCCTGCTCCTCGCTCCTTCTCCAGCGCTTTCCCACCGCCTCTCCCCATCGCTCTCCGTTCCCAGCTCTCCCGGCGCGCCGGTTCCAGTGGGCTTCTGCTCCCACTGCCCGTACTGGTCTGACTGGGCTCTGCTCCCTCCCTCCCCCTGCTGCTGGCACGGCTCCTATCCCGCGCTAATCTCCAGGTGGAGAGGCTGCACTCGGGAACATCTCAATGGTGCGGGTGACTCACGGGGCCCTCGGGATAGAGGAAGCCCTCATTATAGGAGGGAAAAACATCCCACTCATCACCCGCACAATAAAGCCGTCATGTCAGAGCTCGGCTCCACTCCCGTCCCATTCCCAGCCCTCCGTACGTGCGGGACAGAGCGCCCAGGATCCATCCCGGCGGATTCTCCTCCCGGTGTCGGCGCCGCAGGAAGGGCAAGGGAAGAGGGGAGCGCCCCCGGGCAGGTACTCACCGCGTTGATGGCCAGGTTGCCGCGGGTGTTGGCGGGGGTGACGCCGTAGAGGATCCCGGCGCCGGCGATGGCCCCGACCAGCTGGGCCACGATGTAGAGCAGCGTGCGGAGCAGCGAGATCTGGTTGCCCACAAAGAAGGCGATGGTCACGGCGGGGTTGATGTGGGCGCCGCTGATGTGGCCGAAGGCCTGCACCAAGGTGCCGATGGCCAGCCCGAAGGCCAGCGCGATCTGCAGGATGGTGGGCAGGGCCGACGGCCACTTCAGCGCCGAGCCCAGCCCGATGAAGACGAAGATGAGCGTGGAGAGGAACTCCACAAAGACGGCTCGAGCAAAGGCCAGGGTGAGTATTTCCTTCTTCATGGTGGGAGCAGGCGGAGGGCAGCCAGGGAGGAAGAAAGTTTAGGATTGCTCTGTGTCCAGGCTCTGGTGTGTGCAGCCAGGTGTAGGGCCATACCTATCTATATATGCAAGAGCAGCAGGAGCTGTGTTACAGGGCGGTGGGTGGAGCCGGGGAATTAGCCAGTCCTCCCAAATTATCATGTGAACCTGGAAAAGTTTCCACCTGAAAATGTCCTCGGAGCCTCTTGGTGAACCAGTGACTCAGATATTGGTGGCATTTCTCTCCTTTCCCTCTGCAAACAAAAAGCCCCTATAGGGTGTCTCTGTGGTCGTTAGATAACGAGGTTGCATAACGAGGCTGAGCTCCCTCCTCTGCTTTTCCCTTTTACTGCCTCTCGCCAGGGCCTGGGTGTTTCATTAGCACAGGTGCAGTTAATATTCCCTCCCTCCCTGTGCTTGCACACCGTTCCTGTTGGAAAGCCCTTGTTGGGCTGGAGGAGCTCCCCGGGGCTGGGCTCTGCATGCGTTCAGCTTCCACGGGACTTTGAAATGTGAAGGAAAATGAAACACCTGGAGCTTCTCCCAGGCTGTCACAAGAGCTCAGCTCCGGGAAACGAGAGGTTTGCAGTTGTCCAGGCAGCAGGGAAGGGTTCGGGGAAGCTTTGTCCATCTGAGGAGCTGTAGATGAGCCGGAGCTTCCTTGAGGTGCGTGGATGGAGAAATGCGATGGCGCGGCCGGGATGTGGAGACGGCTCCTGGCGCAGCACCTGGCTGGGAACCTCTGCTCCCTTTCCTCTCTGCTGCTCCTTCCAGAGCGTTGGAACAAATGCTGGAACTGGGGGCTGCTCCCAGCGGGCAGCCGGGACCAGCGTCTCCTCCCCTGCCACGCTGCGCCCTTTCCTTTTCTTTCTGCCTTCCCAGCTCTTGCTCAACGAGCAGTGATTTTGCTCCTGGGAATGCCAGCACCAAGCCACAGGCCCGGTATGGACACAGGCTGTGTTTACACATCTCCTTTCATGTTCCTGGGGCGCTGCCCTCCATCCCAAACCCATCCATCTGCAGATCCTTGGCTGGCAGGGAGTGCCGGGGGAGGCTCTCCGGGCTGTGCTCGTGGAGCTGTTGGGGACTGAGGTTTTGGGGCGGAAAAGATCTCAGGTGACACTTAACAAAGAATTCTTGGTTCTCTCGTAGCCCTCGCAGCCTTGTGCCAGGATTATTTTTTTCAGATGGGTTTGGGTGCCAGATCTGCTCTCCTGGCTTGGTTGATCCACGTTTCCTTTCTCAAGCGATGCCCAGGCTGGGTTTGTCGCTGTCTGCCAGGTCCCTCTGCAGGGGCAGCCGTGCTCCAGCACTCAGGGAGTAAAGCTCTGCAGGCAGGACGTTGGTAAAATCCTCCCTAAATCCAAAAAGTTGGATCCACTGCTGCCTTCTGAGGAGGCTGTCAGGCCTGGGGGGTCAAACACCAAAAGGATTCCTGTCCAGAGCCAGGAGAGTGGACTTCTTGTCCAGAACTGGAAATAAATGAGCTTCTCTCTTCCTTTGTACCCAGAATCCTGAGCAAAACAGACCTGCAGGGCCTCAAGGGACTGAGGATCTATTACAGCCTTAATTCCTGATAATGGTTTTCTCCTGGATCTGCTGATCCTGGGGCTGATTGCAGAGTCAAAGCCCAGATCTGTTATCCTCGAAACACCTGGTCCGTTGGCGTGTTTTGGTGAAAGTTTTGCAAGCTGGTATTTCAAGACACCCTGGCCAGATTCCAGCTGCAGTAATTACTTGCCACTTCCCTTCAGCCCTGTCTGTGGCTCCAGCTGGATAAAATGCTCCCCGTTCCCATCCTTCAAACCCTTCCTCGGTGTTTCCGTCCTGCATCTCCCTTGGTGGCGGCTGCATTTTGCTGTCAGCTCCTCCAGCACGCTCCTCGCTTTGGCTGGAAAGCCCAAAACTGCTCTTCCAGCCTTCCAAGTGTGGGTAACAATAAGCAAAATGCTGCGGCTGACAAGGGGATATAATCAAATACGGCTGGGAACGACAGGGAAAACGTCCCAAGGCACCACGCAAAGCCTCCCTTCCCGAGGCTGTCTGGGAGCCTTTTCTCACCGGGCCGTTGCCGCTCGGCTTCTCTGATGTCAGCCCTGGCGGTGGGAAGGCTCCCTGTCCTCTCCCTGGCTCCACTCCACGCCAGGAGCTTGGCTGAACTGAAAGTGCTTTGATGTGTCAGGTTTGATGGAATTGGGCAAGGTGCTGGCAGGCCTGGGGCAGGCCGGCGCTGACAGACGGACACCTACGTGGAGGGGTCACACACGCCTCGCGTCACCCGCCCTGCAGGACACAGCACGAGCAGGCTCTGGCAGCGCGGGCGGGTTTGGCTGCCTCCTTCCCTCTCCTCCTCCTTCTCCTTCTCCTCCTCCTCCTCCTCCTCCTCCTCCTCCTCCTCCTCCTCCTCCTCCTCCTCCTCCTCCTCCTCCTCCTCCTCCTCCTCCTCCTCCTCCTCCTCCTCCTCCTCCTCCTCCTCCTCCTCCTCCTCCTCCTCCTCGCTGGCATCAGCAGACAAACAACACAACCAAAACCTGCCCGAATCGACCACTCAGCGGAGGGACCCCAAAGCGGGGAGGGGTGGGAGGAAGGCAGCTGCTGCCTCATCCTCACCCGGGGCCGTGTGTGTCACTGAGGCCACCCTGTGCCAGTCCCTGTCCGTCCCTGCCGGCCCCACTCTGCCCAGCTCCGCACGGGGCCGTTGTTAATTCGCTGTTGTTAATTTGCATTTCCTCGCTGTCTCTGGGGGTTCAGCTCCGTGCTGCACCTCGGGGCCTGGCAGAGGCTGCTCCACATTCAGGTTACAAACGCTGCTGAGCCCGGCACCAGCCGCGGTTTGGGGTTTCCTCCCCGCTGGCTCCGTACCTCAGCCAAGGACCTTAAAACTGGCCCAGGAATAGAGGCAGGAAAAGTAACAGGGATGGGATGTCCTGAACAGGAGACACCAATTCTGCTGGAACTGGGATCAGAAACGCAGAATCAGCCGAGCTGGGAAAGACCTCTGAGATCTTCGAGTCCAACCCGTGACCTAAAACAGTCGTGGGCTAAAGCTGTGGGCTGAGACTGGATGAGCCAATGACCTTGGTTGGGATTACAGCAGAGGAGAAAGTTTGGTTCGGTTTTTGAAGAGGAAAGGTGTTTCTTGCTGGCTCAGCTTCAGGATTTTGCAACAAGGCACTGATAAGGAAAAACTGAAATATCGCAGAGCAGAAGCAGCAAACTTTGCCCTCCTGATCCTCGGCTCGGGGGCTGCAGGGAAGGGTTTGCAGCTGCTTTGGGATGCCCCTGTGCAGGTGTTTCAGACGGGGCTTTCAAGGATCCCTCTTATCTGACCCCCATCTGCTGCCCTCTCTTTGAAGCTGAGCGATGATGACACCGCTGGCCTGGGGCCGGTGGCGTTTCCACTTTCTCCTGCCCTGCAGCAACGAGGCTTTGGCTTCCTTTAGTCACGGCTTCAGAGCCAAAACGCTGTGACATTGAGTGTTGGGGCTGTCCTTGCGGCCCCTGCTGCTGTCCCCAGGGCGTCCTCCAGCCCTCCGTGCTGCCGGGGCTCCCGGTGGCCCGGTGACCTGTGCTCTGTCAGCACAGGTGCCACCTAAACGCCCTGTAAGTGCTGACTGGTGACAAAGCCTAATGACAGCGTTGCTCTGCTCCTCGCTCAGGAAATCCCGGCGGTCTGGAGGCAGCTCTGGGGCTGCTCTGCCTCCGCAGGAGTTCATTTGCATCGAAATCATCGTTAAATTGTCCCATGGGATAATGATGAGTGGCAGGCAAAGCAAAAGCCCGGTTGGAAAACCAGATCACACGGTGGGAAAGGTGCGATGAACCCCCCGGTGTCCTGATTTTCAGGTCCAGCCCTTTCCAGCAAAGCACCAGGGACATCCAAAGGCTCCCTTTCCGCTCACTCGGGATTCCCGTGGGCCGTTTGTTGTGTCCTCGGCATTCAGCAGAGCTGGGGCAGTGGTGGTGTCCCTCTGGAAAGGTGTTTGCTGTGGAAATGCCTTCACCTGTGCAGTCCTGCCTTGGTTTCCGAGGGAATAAATTGGAAGGATGTGGGGCGGGAGACATCCCTGGGAAGGTGATTTTCCCCCTCCCCTCGGCAGTGCCGTCCTGCCTGCGCTGGAGGAGCTTCAGCTGCACCAAGGCAGAGGGGCCCGAAATCACAACCTCGCTGAAAAACACCATAAATAAATTAATGAGTTCTTGAGATCATTGCAGGAATCTGGAAACTCCTAAAAACATTCTGGGGGTGCTGGGGGGTGGGAGCTGGACAGAACCCAGAGACCCCCGAGCCTGGGCTGAGCTCCGGTGTGGGCAGCAGGGGAGGGGGGTTCTGTCCCTGTGCCCCCCTCAGGTGAGACTCCCCCCAGCAGAGCTGCTCCAGCCCCAGGGCCCCGCACAGGGAGCACCTGGAGCTGCTGGAGAGAGCCCAGAGGAGACCCCAGGATGGTCAGAGGGATGGAGCAGCTCTGCTGGGAGAGCTGGGATTGTCCAACCTGGAGAAGAGATCGGGGATGACCTCACTGTGGCCTTGCAGGGCCTGAAGGAGCTGCAGGAAAGATGAAGGGAGACAATTTCCAAGGGCCTGGAGTGCCAGGGAATGGCTTCTCACTGCCAGAGGGCAGGGTTAGATGGGATATTGGGAAGGAATTCCTCCTGTGAGGGTGGGGAGGCCCTGGAATGGATTTCCCACTGCAGCTGTGGCTGCCCCTGGATCCCTGGGAGTGTCCCAGGCCAGGCTGGACGGGGCTTGGAGCAGCCTGGGACAGTGGGAGGTGTCCCTGCCATGGCAGGGGTGGCACTGGATGGGCTTTAAGGTCCCGTGGTTCTATGAAAAGCCAAGATTTTCACACGATCCCCTGGCTCCAAGTGCCCAAGCGTTTGCAGCAGAACTTTGGGGACAATGCATGGACGGCTGGGGAATGGGAAAATCCATCTTCCGCCCGTTCTGCCTCTGAGACTCGGAGCAAATGCACCAAAGAATTTCTCAGCTTTGAAAACGTTCGCTGGGGAGTCAGAGAGACCCATGCTGGGAACATCCCTGGCGCCATCAGATCTGGAGCGGAAGGTTTTTGCACTGAGTGGTGCCTGGGAATGTGGGATTCTTCTTTCGATCATTTGGATTCCTGGGAAATTCGGGTAAAAATTGAAGCAGAGCCTCCATTCTCTCCAGCAGATCCTTTGACAGAGCCCTGGGATACAGCTTTTACTACAAGCCCGGGAAACAGAAGAATTTTGGGAGGTTTGGCTTCCCCCTGGAGCATCAGCACCTTCTGGGATGGTCTGTGGTCGTTTCCTACACCTGGCCCTGCCTCCTCCTCTCGCCCTCCTGGCTCCGGCCTCTCCTCAAGGAAAACACGCTGGGAAATATTTCTCCACATATAAATAGATCCATAAAAATAATGATGTAAAATAATGATGTGCCTGATCCCAGGTAGGTCATGGCGTTGCAGGGAAGTGACTGCTGGAGGCTCACGCAGCCTCCGGGACTGGGACTGGGAGGATTTGGAAAGGTCAGGCCAAGAAATCCCAAGCAGAGAACTCAGTTCTGCCCCCACCGAGGTGCCCCTGGGCCAAGCTCTGTCCTCCCTGTCCCGCAGCTGTGACCGGGCCTGAGGGGTTTGTCCTGTGCTGGGATTTCCAAGGTGTGGGTGGGGTTGGGCTTCTCCAGGCCATGAATTCATTTCCATGTTCTCCCAGTCCTTTCCCCATTTCCCCAGGTGATGCAGGAACCCTTCAGGCGCTGGGATCAAGGTCGGTGTTCCCAGCTTCTCCCGGGTTCCTTGCGCAGGGATTTGGACGCTCTCAGGTCGCTCTCGGCTGCCCCTACAACAGGCAAGGGATCAGAGGGTGGGTGTGGCAATGCTCCTTCCCAGAGCTGGACTGGGGAAATGAGGGAATTCCCTGGGAATAACCACAAATTGTATCAGGTGTGAGGAGCGGGACCGGGGCAGGGCCCTTCCCCGGGCTCTGCTGAGGCCCCTCAGATCCTGGGGTCCCTTTGGGGCTCCACTGCCAAGAGAGACCCCGAGGGGCTGGAGCGCGTCCAGGGATGGGAACGGAGCTGGGGAAGGGCTGGAGCACCAGGAAGGGTCTGGAGAGCTCCTGAGGGACCCGGGGGGGCTCAGCCTGGAGCAAAGGAAGTTCCAGGGGGCCCTTCTGGCTCTGCACAACTCCCGGACAGGAGGGGCAGCCGGGGGGGTCGGGCTCTGCTCCCAGGGAACAACAGGACAAGGGGAATGGCCTCAGGCTGTGCCAGGGGAGGTTTGGTTGGATATTGGGAAAAATTCCTCAGTGGAAAGGGTTTTCCAGACCAGGTACAGCCGCTCAGGGCAGTGGTGGGGTCCCATCCCTGGGGGGTTTCAAAGCTGTGGCACTTGGGGACATGGTTGGGGTGGCCTTGGCTGGGCCTGGTGCTGGGCAAACGCTTGGACTCGATGGTCTCCGAGGCGTTTTCCAGCCTAAACAATCCCATGGGTTCGGCAATATGGCAGCCAAGCAGCGAGGACAAGGAGGGGGATCTGGGTGTGTCCAAAACGCTCCGGGATTTTTCCAGCTTTGCAGAGGGATCAGCCCAAAGCCGAGGCCAGTGGGACCCCAAGGAGGGAGAAGGGAAAAACCTCGTGGTCTCGGGGGGAAGGACACGGGAAGGGTTCAAATCCTGGCTCGAATCTTTCCCTTGGGATCTGATGTCCCAAGGGTTGCCGGTTTAGGGAGGATTTTGGTCAGCCCGTGGCAGCTCCGGGTTCCTGATCCTGCCCTCCAATTCTAGCTCCCCCGGTGCAGTCTGGAATCTCTGGGTGCTTTCCTGACAGGGCAACTTTGGGAAGCGACAGAGCTCCACAGGGAAGGTGAATTTGTATTCCTGGGAAGACGGGGCTGCCTCAGCCGCCTGGCTGAGGGCTTTGGGGTCTGGGAGGTGACTTTATAGGACTTTATAGCTGTTATTTTCCATAAATGTGTCAGTATTTGGTCCCTATGCCCAAATTCAGCGGGTAAAAGGGAATTTAAAGCACTGCGTGTGAAAGAGGTTCAGGCCCTGTGAGACTTAAACATTGTCAGGGTAAATAATAAATGAAATGTTTCGATCTGGAGTAGAGACATTGAACACACCAATAAAAATTTAAATAAATAACTGAATTCAGCTGTGGCTTTTTCTACAGCAGGACATGCACAGGGTGACTTCTGGAAAAATCCTATCCTGCACACGTACATGGATTAATTTTCTTTTAAAAAGCATCAAAACCCCTAAATGACTTTTAAAAGTGAGCATTTGATAACAGAAATACAACTTGACACTGGGATTGATTTAACACGTGATTTTATTGGCATTGCTGAGAACAGAGGGAATTTTTGAGAAGCCTCTTCTGACCTAAAATTCAAATTCACCATCGAGGAGCAAAGGGAAGCAGAATCCCTGTTTTTGGGTGGATCAAACCAGGGCTGGAAGTGCTGCCTTGGCAAAGCCCTCTGGGGGTGTTTGCATGGATTGGCTGTGGATAACCACCTGGTCTGGCCAGATCAAAGCTGGGCTCCCTCCTTTGCCCTCCAGCAACAGCCACTCCAAGGTGAGGGAGAGCGGGGAGAAAGGAAAGGATGGATCCGATGGGAGGGAGGATGCCCCTCAGTGGAGCAGAGACAGAAGAGCCTCGTTTGGTGGAGGGGTCCTGTCAGAACTGGGGAGGGAGATGATCCCTAACGATCTGTGAATCCTCCCTTGTGGCTCGGAATTGGGTCCAATCCCACTGAATATTCCCACCAACAGCCTTTCCAGAGAAATCCTGCTGGGGCTGACTCTGCTGGGGCACTGCTGGGACACTGTTGGCGTTCACTCTGAGAATGGGGAACTTTGGGGCAGAGCAAGTGAAATGGGGTTAAATTAACGGCTGAAAGAGCAAAGTTCACCCAAAGGCCAACCCAAATTCCTTGGCCAGGCTGAGGACCATGACCAGGTCCTGACAGGGCAGAGGGAAGGGGTGGGAGGGGCTTGGAGGGTCTGGAGTGATGCAGCCATGAGAAAGGGAAGTGGGAAGCAAGTGATGGAGATAAGAAGGAATTCCTGGCTCTGAGGGTGGGGAGGCCCTGGCTCAGGGTGCCCAGAGAAGCTGTGGCTGCCCCTGGATCCCTGGCAGTGCCCAAGGCCAGGCTGGACGGGGCTTGGAGCAGCCTGGGACAGTGGGAGATGTCCCTGCCATGGCTGGGGTGGCACTGGATGGGCTTTGGGGTCTCTGCCCATCCAACACTTTCCATGATTCTGATTCTTCACACCCGAAACACTTTGGGCGTGAAATCTTCCCTTTGTGTGTTCCAGGTGATCTGAGCATGGAGAGGAACAGGACCAGAGGAGAGAAGGGAAAACCAGGGACAGAGAGGAAGGACAACCCTGGCCCAATAACAAGCTGGGGACGAGTCTGGGCTGTAACCCGGGTTTGTCGTTCCACAGGAGAGAGAGTTTGCAGGTGCTGCCCAGAGGGGCCTGCAGGGACTCATGGCCGTGCTCCCGGTCCCATCTTCCTGGGAAAGCCCCCGTGGGAGCCCCTCTGTGTCCCGTGGAGGATGGAAAGTGGCACTTTCATCCCTTTCACAGCAGAACCTGTCATGTGTGACACTCGTGGCTCAGAGTGAGCGCTCGCTCCTGCGCCTGCTCCTGCTCCTGTTCCCACTCCTACTCCTGTTCCTGCTCCTGTTCCCACTCCTGCTCCTGCTCCTGCTCCTGCTCCTGCTCCTGCTCCTGCTCCCCTGTGTGAGCCAAGAGCCGAGCGGGACCGGAGAGGGGAGCAGAGTTCAGCAGCAATGAGGCATCGGGTGGCAACCTCCACACCCAGGGTAATGAACACTCTCCAGGCTCCTCGGAGCTCTCCGGGAGGGAACAGCCTCAGCCAAGCTCCGTGTCCTGCCAGGGGGCCGTGGAAGAGGGCATCCCGGGGGCATCCCGGGGCATCCCAGGGTCCTCCTTCCTGCGGGGTTGGGATTTACTTGTTCTCCCCCAGATCAGAAACCCGCCGGGCATGGGGAGAGCTGGGGACAGGAGGTGGGTGGGACCAGCACAGCATCTCCCCGGGAGAGGAGCCAACTTCAGCGCCCCAGGAGAAACGAAGGGAGAGAGGGGAGAGGTGAGATGCTCCTCTGGACAAGCACCAAAACCTTGCCAGAGGTTTCCAGCTCCTCTCTCGGCCCAGGGAGAGGTTTGGCTACACCTTCTCGGACATCCCCCGGGGCAGGGTCTGGGGGGAGTGCAGCTCCACGGACTGGCGCCGCCGGACCTCGCGCTCGGCCCAGTCCTGCTCGGGCTCGCAGCCCTTGAGGATGGCCAAGCGCTCCGAGAGCGTTTTGGCCTGCGGGAACAGGACGTAGTTGTAGAGGATCGAAGCTGCTGCAGCCCCAATCAGGGGGCCCACCCAGAACACCTGGGGAGGAGAGAAGAGCGGGGTGAGCAAAACCCAGCCTGGGTTTGGAGGGTGGGGGAGGAATTGGGATCTCTGAGGGACATTCCTGGGCCTTGGGTCCCTTCCTGGCAACAAAACACAAGGTCAGCTCTGCTTCGGCCATCGCTGGGGACCTGAACTCCCCTCCAGTGCCTGGATATTCCCAGCCATCCTCTTCCGCCTTTCCCCCTCTGCTCAGAGCTCTGCCTTAATGACAGGCCCATTGTGAACGTGCTGAGTGATGTGGGATCGTCTGGAGGAGCATTTTCCTACCCACTCATGGATTGCTGTGGGAGGAGGAGGAGGAGGAGGAGGCACCAGCCTGGGCTGGACACCTTGGAACACGTCAGGAACCACCACAGCTCTGCCCCCAGCCGGGCTCTTCGCAGATGAAAACAATAAAATCATGGAATTTCCTGAGCTGGAAAGGACCCACAAGGATCCCAAAGTCCAGCTCCCGGCCCTGCTCAGGACAACCGCCACCAATCCCACCCCGTGCCTGAGAGCGTTGCCCAACCACTCCTGGGGGCCGGCTCAGAGCCGTGGCTGTTCCCTGGGGAGCCGGGGAGTGTTCCCAAAGGTGTCCCTAGATCCAGGGACCGGGAAAGCTCCCCAGGACTGGCAGCAGCTCCACGCTCCATTGGTTTGGTTCCCTGTGCTAGGCCGTGTCGACAGACCTCACACCCTGATGCTGTTGCAACGCTCCCAGTCTGAGGTTTGGGAAAGCCAATTAAGCACCAGCAGCCCCACCTCCTGCTCCTAATCCATCCGTCTCTCCTCCAGCTGGAAGCTGGCGTGGAAACGCCGGGAATTTGTCTGGCATGGTGAGTTTCGAGGAATATTGGCAGTTTGGGGGCCTCACCCAACCCAACCCCCGGAGCCGGGTTCTCACCCAGTGGTCGGTGAAGTCTCCGACGACGACAGCGGGGGCGAAGGACCTGGCGGGGTTCATGGAGCAGCCGGTGTAACGGATCTGCCGGGAACAGCGCGATCGCTGTCAGCATTAAACCCTTTTACCGCATTTTAAAAAATGTTGGGGTGTCATTAGGGTGATTCATTCCCTGAGCTGCTGCTTCACCCTCCAGCATTGCTGTTCCAGGAAAAGGGATGCCAGGAGCCGCCACCACCTGAGTCAACACCGTGAGGTGTCTGAGCTCGTGTCCCGAGCGCGCTGCAGCCCAAGGACTGCGGGCTGAGCTCCCAGCCCTGCAGAAAATCCCCTCTCCTGCCTCTGAGGAGAGGAGAGGAGCGGTCCCATGGGCACAGGAGCCCGTGGAGCGTTGGGGATGGGAGGTGTGCTGTGGCCAGCAGCCTTTTCCTGCGTGCACTGCGGGTGGGGGCTCCTTGGGACCATCCTGCGGGTGGGACCTCCCTGTGTGTCCATCCCAGACACTCCCCAGGCTCACGATGCTCCTGAGAGCCCCAGCTGCTGACACGTTCACCCAGGGGAGGAGATCCCGTGGAGTCCTGGAACCCCCTATGGCACTCAACAAGAGGCAGAGTCCAGAAAATCAAGTTTTTTGTGCCAAATAAAAGCTGAGCTCAGGCCACAGCTCTCCCATGGCTTCGGTGGGATTTTTCTCTCTCTCCCCTGGAAAACCATGGGTTACAAATCTCCCGTCAAGCCTGGAGACGCAACCAAAGCAACTTCGGGCATAAAGAAAAAGAGAACCCCAAAAGTGCCGGGTTTTGGCCCATCCACTCACCCCGAGGAGGTGCCCCACGGCCACGGAGAGGCCGATGGACAGGGCAGGGGAGCCCAGGTTGTCCTCACGCCGCTCGTCTGTGGAAGCAAAGACGCACAGGACCAGCTGGAAGGTGAGGAACAGCTCCACCGTCACCGCCTGCCCCGTCGTGGTCTCATTGTGCAGCTGGAATGGGAGGAAAAACGTGTCCCAGGGCTGAGCTCCGTGAGTGGATGGGAAATGTGGAGGAGGAATCCAAAATCAGGGGGAGCCAAAGGAGACGGGAGATTTTTGTCACCAATAAGAAAAAATTTCCCAGGTAGAAGAAGTGGCTCAGTGGGAAATGCTTGCTTGATCTCTCAGGAAATTTTATTGGCATTTTTTTTTGTACTTTGCCACTTTTTTTCTTTTCCTCATACTCAGAACGTCTTTTGGGAAAGTTTACAAGTTGCATTTTGAAGACATTGAAAAGAAATATTTTCGCATGAAAAAAGAAAAAAGAAAAAAGAAAAATTCCCTTTCCACACTTTTTTTGACTCAGAGAATTTGTCAGGTCTGATCTGGAGCTGTTCCTGGCTGCATCCCTCTCCTCCAGCTCTGTCCCTGTGTCCCCCCAAATCTGATCCCATTGCCCGGTGATCCCAGGAAAGTCCTGACTGCCCTCCTGCCCCAGCTCCAGAGTCAGATCTTCCTCATTCTCCTCCCCGACATTCCTCTCCCTTTTTATTGGGGTAATCTGTGCAGGCAGCCACACGATGAACAGCCCACAGGGGAAAAAAAGCCTTCTCAAAATCCCCAATTCCCACTTTTAGGTGGTTTAAGCTGCAAACCAACAAAGCTGGAGCAGTCTGAGTCTGCCTTAAACCTCCCTCTTTTATTACCCTCGGTCATTATCAGCCTAAATCCCCTTGTTCAGATTAAACCGCAATCCCTCTTTTTAACCCTCTTAATCACTCTGGCAGTGCAGCCGAGTCCCGGCGGTGCCTCCCCGCTGTGGGAAAGGCGAGATCCGTGTGCTGCTTCCCAGCCCAGCTCCCTGCTCCTCCCTCGCTCCCTCCTCGGGGCTGGGTGATGCTGATCCCAGCCGTGCCTGTGCCCACCTGGAGCGGGGGCACGGAGAGGGGACAGGGAATCCCCGGGTTTCAGTGCCTTTTCCCGCTCCTGTTATTCCCTGCAGCAGTGGGGAAGGGTGCTGGATGTTGGGATACCATTGGAGAATCCCCCATGGCTTCCTGGGCTTCCCTGGATTTATTTTTTCCCTGTCTGGAACCAGCCTGGGATCCCTGTGATGCTTTAGGGGATCCGTGTGTTGGGTTTGGGGTGAACCAGCTGGGTCTGGTGTGACCGTCCCATCACAAAGGGAAGCAACAACCTTAAACTAATGAAAATCCGGGATTTAGACCCAAATCTCTCCTCCCTCCACCACTTCAGCAACCTGGAATTTGTGGCTTTGCCAACGCGGGGACGGGAAAAGGCTGCCTGTACCCACACCAGAGGGAAATCGGGATGAGCCTGGACGGGAGGAACGTAGAGGTGGCATTTTGGCTGAGTCCTTCCTTAAGCCCCAGGGATCCCCTGGAATCCAGGCTCCCCCAGCACAGCCCCAGGGAAACCCGAGATGGTTGTAACTCCAGGGCAGGTGTCTGGGCCCAGCTGGGTCCTTCCTCTGGCTTTAGCCCGAAAAACAGGGGACACTTTTGGCACCGATCTGAAAAGAGTAAAAATGTCCCAGGTGGAAGAAGCGGCTCAACGGGAAATACTTGAGTGGCCTCAGGACATTTTAGCCCTAAAACCAGAGGAGGAAGACGAGTCCTGTCTTCATCCCTGCTCCTGGCAGGACCCTTGGAGCAGCAGGGTCCCGGTGCTGGGCTGCAGCGTTCAGAGGCTTCCCCGCCGACCCCAGGGGGCCACCAGCCCCTTCCGCCCATCCCTCAGCCTTCCCAAAGATCCTGCCCAGCCTTCCCAAAGATCCTGCCCAGCCTTCCCAAAGATCCTGCCCAGCCTTTCCCAAAGACCCTGCCGAGCGTTTCCCAAAGACCCTGCCCAGCCTTCCCAAAGACCCTGCCCAGCCTTTCCCAAAGACCCTGCCCAGCCTTCCCAAAGACCCTGCCGAGCGTTTCCCAAAGATCCTGCCGAGCGTTTCCCAAAGATCCTGCCCAGCCTTTCCCAAAGACCCTGCCAAGCCTTTCCCAAAGACCCTGCCNCAGCCTTTCCCAAAGACCCTGCCCAGCTTTCCCAAAGACCCTGCCCAGCTTTCCCAAAGACCCTGCCCAGCCTTTCCCAAAGAGTCTCCCCGGTCTCCCTGCTCCCTCCCAAGCCCGTCCTGTGCCGAAGCCTCACCTTGTTGAGGGCCAGGCCCTCGCGGGAGTCGGCCGGGGTGATCTCGTGCAGGATGGCAGCGCCCACCACCCCCCCCAGCAGCTGGGCCACCACGTAGAAGACGGCGCGGAGCAGCGAGAGCTGCGAGCCCAGGAGACAGCCCAGGGTCACGGCGGGGTTGATGTGGGCGCCGCTGACATGGCCCAGGGCCTGCACCAGGGTCCCGATGGCCAGCCCGAAGGCCAGCGCGATCTGCAGCGTGGTCGGGGCCGGCGCCGAGGGCCAGTTCAGGGCAGAGCCGAGCCCGAAGAGCACGAAGACCAAAGTCGCCAGGAATTCCGCCAAGACGGCCCTGGTGAAGGCGATGGAGCGCAGTTCCCACATCATGGAGCCCCCCAGGAGCGATCCTGCCCGGAAGTGTCCTCAGTGCCACCTCCTCCCGTGTCCCTGAGGATGAGCTGGGACAACGTTTATATATCTGGAGGCGGGGGGGCCGTGGGATCAGCTGCTGAAGGAGATGGGATCGCGGTCCCAGGAAATCTGATGCTTTTTTCCTTCCGTGTTCCAGCTGAGGGAACATCAGATCCTGCCCCTTCTATTACAGCTGGGGAATGCAGCGCTCGCCACCCTTGGGAGGTCATGGAGCAGCCTCCAGCAGTGCCGGGCAGGACAGTTCCCTTTCTCCCGGGCTTCCTTACCTGGATCTGTCCCAGCTGGACCCCGGGAGCATGGAAAGGGCAGGAGGCAATGGGGGCTCTGTGGAGCTGGAGCTGAGGTCAGGTTGGGATGGAAATCAGGCCGTGGGCTGTGATTTAACAACCGGAAAAGTCCAGGAACATGGAGGGATTCCTGGGGGTGGGAATGCACCAGGACTTGGATTCAATGATCCTTGAGGGTCTCTTCCAACTGAGGATATTCCATGATTCCATGAAAAGTGAGTGTAGGGGAGGCACAAAACTCCAAATGATTCACTACAGCTCAGCTCCTCAGAGTAGTGGAATTTTGCAGCCTGGACACAGATTTCCTACCCAGAAAATTGGGAACCAATCCCAAAGCAATGACTGTCAGAAATTCACGTGTGAAAATGTGACCCCAGGGCTGGAGCACCAACTGTGCCCTTATTATGGCCATTTTGGCCAACTCAGCTCTTCAGAAATGTCCTTTTACTTCTTGATGTCCATCCCAGAGCGAGATTTTCTTCTCTGGGATTTGGTTCTTCCCATCTGCTCCTTGCCCAGAAAGTTTCTTTTCCCTTTTCTCCCATTTCCCATTCCCGGGGGATGTCTGTGAAGCCTTTTCCTCGCCTTGTCATTTGGGTTGGTGGCTTTACTGGAAACGGAGGCGCTGGTTCTTATTTTCCTCTCCAGAGGTGACTCTGTGGTGGGATCGCTGCTCCGGGACAGAGCTGTAGCTCCATTTTATCCCAGAGGGATGCGGAGCACCAGGACCAAGTGTCCGTTTTGGGCTCTGACAAAGGCTCTTGCTCTACAATAAACTGAGCATTTCTCCCTTCCAGAGGAGCTGTGCAAGTGCCACGGGACTGTCGGCAGAAGTTCCACGTTGCTGGAGTTTTATCAGGGAATGATGGAGCCTCCCAAGCTGGAAGGGACCCACAGGGATATGTGAAGGCTTTTTCTCCACGCCAGGTGGGGAGCACAGCTCCCAGCTGGAGCAGAGGATGGATGTAGGTCCCTTCCAATGGAACTGTTCTTGTCTTCCCCCTTCTCCCTTCCTGTCCTCCTTCCTTCCTCCTCCTCTTTCCCCTTCCCCCTTCTCTTTTCCCTTCCCCCTTCTTTTCCCCTTTCCTCCTTCCCTTTTCCCTCTCTTCCCCCTCCCCTCTCCTCTCCCCCTCCTCTCTCTTCCCTCTAAAAGAAGATCTTTGTGAGAATATCACTCTTAACGAGTGAGGAACTGTGCGAAGAACAAGTCCAGCCCATGGCTGAGTCTGAACAAGGTGGGACTGTGGTCCTATGAAACCTTTTCCTCTGAAAATCCTCCCCTTGGACTGTGTCCTACCCCGGCATCGCTCCAGCCAGAGCTTTTCCATCGTGGAGTCAGTCCCATAAAACAGGTTTGGAGGCTAAAGGGATTTGGGTGCTGCTGAGCCTCAGGATTGTGGTCCTGGCCAGGCTCGTGCTCCGCGTGCCTGGCACAGGGCTCAGCCCTACTCAGGGCAGGAGTTACTCAGGGCTGCAATTACTGCAGGGGAGGATGGAGAGCAAATCTGGGTAATTACTGGAGCTCATACCCTGCCTGATTAGTGGTTACTTGTGGGGAGCGTGGGGATGTCTCAGTGCTCAGGACTAATTAAAAGGAAGAAGTCAGCAGGATTAGCTCTGAGCAACCTAAAAGTCCAACCTCATGGTCCTGACTTTTGTCTGGAGATGCAAAACTCATTGCAGCTCGTTTGTACCGAGCTTGGAGATGCTGATGCTTGTTGTCCTGAGTTTTGCAGTTTTTCAATGTTTCTCTTTGCTGCAATACTTTCTCACGCATGCTGTTGTAAACATGGCCATGTTTTGCTAACTGTCTTTGTTGTTTTCATTCCATTCTCCCAGGCGGAGACACGTGATGGATTTGTCCTTTGACCAGTGTGATTGAGAGGTGGTAATTTCTACCTCCAATCCACAGTGATTTCTAAGAACATATAAATAAAGGTCAGAGGGTTCTGCTCTTTTTCTCTTTGGACCCTCTTTTGGCTCTTTTGGCTCTCTCATTTGGCTCTCTCATTTGGCTCTCCTTTTTGGCTCCTCGGCCTGGTCGGCTACGCGTGTTTGTGTCCATACAGTGCGACATCGACAGATGCTGAAATTGGAGCTCACTTTGTTTCGAGCTTGGAGAAGTCTGTGCCATGGCTGGGGGGGTCCTGTGATGCTGGACTGTGGGGAAGGGGTCGGAGCTGCATTTTGAGACCGGCTGTGTGGTGTTCATACATTTGCTGGGAGATGTTGTTTTCCAGCAAGAACAGCCCATCCCAGCTCTCCCTAGGGACCTCCAGCACCGCAATCCCGCTGGTTTTACAGAGGAACCCATCCACGGCACAAAACCAGACCCTGCTGACTCCAGGCACTGAGTCAGTGGCAGAGCCAAGGTGTCCTGGCAGTGCCACAGCCGGGCACTGCCCTGCTCCTGGGAAAAATGGGAGACCCACAAGCTGAAGGGTTGGGAACGGGCTGTTGATCCTGTGCTTGTGTCTAGGAGGGGGTCCTGGAGCTGCTGGAGGTGATGGAAACGTGGCTTTCCACCTCACCCAGGTGTGCTGCTGCTTTGGGAGCAGCCAGGAGCATCCCAGCCCTGCAGGGAACCCAGCGAGTTTGGGAAGGTGCATTATTTTACCTGTCAACCCCAGCCCCTGGAGCGTGGTGGTGTTATCAGCCCTCCCTGGCACCAAGGGCACATTTGATGTTCTCCAGGAGCCGGTTGCAGAGAGCAGAACCCATGTGGGTGCCTCATGTCTGAACCCGGGGCTGGAACCCAGTGCTGATGCCTCTTGCTGGTGCCCTGTCTTGGAGCCCCACGCTGGTGTCTCATGTTTGGAGCCGCGTGTTTGGAACCCTGTGTTGGTGCCTCATCTTTGTGTCCTGTGTTTGGAACCCCACGTTTGGAACCCCACGTTTGGAACCCCATGTTTGGAGCCCNGTTTGGAGCCCTGTGTTGGTGCCCATGTTTGGAGCCCTGTGTGGGTGCCCTGTGTTGGTGCCCTGTGTTGGTGCCCTTGTTTGGAGCCCTGTGTTGGTGCCCGTATTTGGAACCTCAAGTCTGGAACCCTGCCTTGGTACCCATGTTTGGAACCCCATGTTTGGAGCCCTGTGTTGGTGCCCATGCTGGTGTCTCAGGTTTGAGCCCCATGTTGGAGCCCCGTGCCTGAAACCCCATGTTAGTGCCCGTGTTCGAGCCCACGTGGATTCCCTGTGTTGATGTCCCATGCTGGAACGCCATGTTTGGAACTTTCTGTTTGGAACCCCGTGTTGGTGCCCAGTGTGGGTTGCCTGTGCTGGTGCCTGACGTTGGTGCCTGATGTTGGTGCCTGATGTTGGAACCCTGTGTTTGGAACCCCATGCTGGTGTCCAGTGTTTGAACCCCGTGTTGGAGCCCCGTGCTGGTGTCCAGTGTTTGAACCCTGTGTTTGAACCCCGTGTTGGAGCCCTGTGTTGGTGCTCTGTGTTGGTGCCTCAAGTTTGGAGCCCCATGTTGGTGTCTCATGTTGGACCCCCATGTTTGGAACTCTGTGTTGGTGTCCCGTGTTTGGAGCTCCGTGTTGGTGCCTGTGTTTGGAACCCCACATTTAGAACCCCATGTTTGGAGCCCTGTGTTGGTGCCTGTGTTGGGGTCCCATGTGGGTTCCCCACGTTTGGAACCCCACGTTTGGAACCCCACGTTTGGAACCCCATGTTTGGAGCCCCGTGTTGGTGCCTATGTTTGGAACCCCACGTTTAGAACCCCACGTTTGGAACCCCATGTTTGGAACCCCACGTTTGGAACCCCACGTTTGGAGCCCTGTGTTGGTGCCTGTGTTGGGGTCCCGTGTGGGTTCCCCACGTTTGGAACCCCACGTTTGGAACCCCACGTTTGGAACCCCACGTTTGGAGCCCTGTGTTGGAGCCCCGTGTGGGTTCCCTGTGTTTGAACCCCATGTTTGGAGCCCCACGTTTGGAACCCTGTGTTGGTGCCTGTGTTGGGGTCCTGTGTGGGTTCCCCGTGTTTGAACCCCGTCCTGGTGTTCGTGTTTGAATCCCATGTTGGTGCCCCGTGTTTGAACCCCATGATTGGACCCCCACGTTTGGAACCCTGTGTTGGTGCCTGTGGTGGGGTCCCGTGTGGGTTCCCCGTGTTTGAACCCCGTCCTGGTGTTCGTGTTTGAATCCCATGTTGGTGCCCCGTGTTTGAACCCCGTGCTGGCGCAGCAGGAAAGGCCCCGGTGCCACGTTTTGAAGAATGTTTTGAAGGTGCCCCGTTTTGAAGAACGTTTTGCAAGGCAGGGAACGGTTCTTGCACAACCAGGAGCTCCTCCAGTGCTTTAGATGGCCCCGATATCTCTGCTCCCCTGGCTTCCAGGAAAATATAAACATCCCGAGGTATCTCCATTCCATCTGAAATACCTCGGAGCCACAAAAAGATTTATTGCATAAACAACGGGCAGATTTCCTGCTTGGATCCGATCTGTCACTGAGTCCCGTGTGCTGCCCAGACCCCGCAGGAAATTCCGTTTTTTTCACTTTTGCGGGCAACTCCCTCTCCTCTAAATCACCCTAAGGGTCAACCTGGACTGCTTCCCGTGGCAGCAAATGCCCTTTTCATTGGACACCGGAGAATCCACCGCTGGAATAAGGCTTAGGAAAAAATTTTATACAAACTTGGATGGTTTTGGTTCTGCTGCTCCTTGAAGTGCAGGATTTCTGTCCCACAATGGAGGGGGAAACTGGGATGTGTAAAACTGGAATGGGGGAAACTGGAATGAGTAAAATTGGAACGGGTAGAACTGGAATGGGTAGAACTGGAATGGGTAAACTGAAATCCTCTCTCAGAGACTTCTCCAGGAACAGCCCTTACAAGAAAAAAATTAAATTCTTGTATTGAGACAAATCCTGTTCTTAGTTGAGGTTCTCTCTTGGCTGCCTGGAAAAATGGATGTGTGGGAGCCCTTGGTCCCATCCTGCTCCCCAGCAGAGTGTGGGAAATGGCAGCCGTGGGCTCGGGGAGCAGCGCAGGTGGGAGTGAGGGAATCGACTTGTTCGTGTTGGGAGCAGCAGGGGCAGAAACCTCTGAGCCAGGTTTGAACCTGGGAATGAACCCCTGAGCCTGGATTGCTCCTGGGAATGAACCCCTGAGCCTGGATTGCTCCTGGGAATTGGAACCCCTGAGCCTGGATTGCTGCTGGGAATGAACCCCTGAGCCTGGATTGCTGCTGGGAATGAACCCCTGAGCCTGGATTGCTGCTGGGAATGAACCCCTGAGCCTGGATTGCTGCTGGGAATGAACCCCTGAGCCTGGATTGCTGCTGGGAATGAACCCCTGAGCCTGGATTGCTGCTGGGAATGAACCCCTGAGCCTGGATTGCTGCTGGGAATGAACCCCTGAGCCTGGATTGCTGCTGGGAATGAACCCCTGAGCCTGGATTGCTGCTGGGAATGAACCCCTGAGCCTGGATTGCTGCTGGGAATGAACCCCTGAGCCTGGATTGCTGCTGGGAATGAACCCCTGAGCCTGGATTGCTGCTGGGAATGAACCCCTGAGCCTGGATTCCTATGGGAATGAACACCCCAGCCTGGCTTCCTCCTGGGAATTGGAGCACCCACAGCAGCAATTTGGCTCCAGGTACCTTTGCACCCCGGATGTCCTGATCCCGGTGGGCATTTCCCCGACAGGAGGGGCTGTGGGTGGGGGTCCCTCAGCAGGGACAGGACCAAACACGGGTCCCTCACTGTCCCCTGAGCTGGGTCTGTCCAGGATTTGGCTCCTGCTGCCTGATTCCAGACTGGTTTGGGTTGGAAAGGACCTTAAAGACCATCAAATTCCAACCCCTGCCATGGGCAGGGACACCTCTTGTCACTGTTGAACCGCTAGCCGAGTGAAGAAACTGAGCTGGTGAATGTGGCATGAATCTGAATTTATTATTTAATTATAAAACTTATATAGACTTTTCAAGGGTCGTCCGGATTGGGTCAACTCAAAACCTCCCCCTAGGCCGATTGGCCAGGTTAGAACCGCCCATCTTTTCAGAGACCGTTTCAATAACATCTAAACTTTATCTTTATTTATAATACACAGGAAGAAGAAGAGAAAAATTCCCATGGGAAAGAATCTGTGTTACCGCAACCTCTCACTATCCCAGGCTGCTCCAAGCCCCTCCAGCCCAGCCTTGGACACTCCCAGGGATGGGGCAGCCACAGCTTCTCTGGGAAATCCATTCCAGGCCCTCCCCACGCTCCCAGGGCAGAATTCCTTCCCAGTATCCCATCCATCCCTGCCCTCTGGCAGGGGGGAGCCATTCCCTGTGTCCTGTCCCTCCATCCCTTGTCCCCAGCCCCTCCCCAGCCAGGAGCTGTGGCACAGCGAGGGAGGGGATTGAGGTCCCTTTGGGTGACCATCAGGAGAAGAGATTTTCTCCCACTGCCCAATTCCATCCAAAGGACGTTCACCGGGGGAGCAAAGTTAGGAAAGGATCCCCACCTCCTCTGCCTCTCAGGCCGAGTCCTCAATCCCTTTTCACAGGAAGCTTCTGTTGGCTCTGGCTGTGTTTGTTGTTCCTTCGGGAGGCACGGGGATTATTGCAGCCCCGATTCCCTCCAGTGCCTCCCGAAGGGACCTTGAGCGCGGGCCAGGAGCAGAACCCGCCTGAGAGGCTTTGCTTGGTTTCTTTATCCCATCTCAAGGACTTGCAAGTTCAGTCCTGAATGTTTGCCCAGGGTTTAGTGCAGGTAGACAGCAGGACTGGTGCTGCCAGAGCCGGGCTGTGGATCCTGCCAGGATCAGGACATTCCCGGGGCTGTGGAGACCACGGAGCCTTTGGGCCCAGCAGGAATCATGGAGCAGTTTGGGTTGGCAAGGATCTTAAAGCCCCTCCAGTGCCACCCCTGCCATGGACAGGGACACCTCCCACTGTCCCAGGCTGCTCCAGGCCCCGTCCAGCCTGGCCCTGGACACTGCCAGGGATGAGACAGCCACAGCTGCTCTGGGATATGGCCATTCCCAACATCCCGTGACCTCCCTTTAACCCCACCAAAGGAGGGCAGAAAGGAGAACGTTCTTCCCATGTCTGGGTGCTGAAGTTCAGGCCAGGGCATATAAACATTTATAGGAAAATAATTAATGCTTTTCACTCAAATCCGTGAAACAACTCGAGCCAGACTCCAGGACATCCGGAAACCAACAGATTCCAAGTGATGGAGCCCCCGTGGCCTCGCCGGGTGCTGGAAGCTCTTTGTCGCCTGCCCGGGCAGGAATGTGACATCGGTGAGGGGCAGGGAGGGTGGGACACGAGCCTGGTGACAGAGCCAGGCAGGAGAGCTCGGCTCGGCTCCACCGGGGTTTGTTTGCACAACCAAACACCTCAAAGAGCCCCAGTGCTGTGGGTGGGACTGGGGGTGGCTGTGACATTGTGCGGTGACACGGAGCGGTGACACAGAGCAGTGACGAGCAGTGACACGGGCAGTGCCGGGCTGAGCTCGGCTTTCCTCATTTTATGTAAATCTCGGTAATCCAGGGCTGTGGGCTGGAAGGGAATGAGCTCCGGGGAGATGCCGGCTCTGGGTGACCCCGAGTTAAGAATGAGAATGAAACGCAGCCTTAGATGGTGCTGGGAATCGGTCCCGGTGGTGGCTCCAGGAACGGTGTCCTGTATCTCCTCGTTCCCTGTCCCCTCCAGCCCCGGGGATCCAAGGTGCTCATTCCCTGACCCCTCCTGTCCTGTCCCCTGCACGTTATCCCCGTGTCAGCGCCTTTCCTGGGGAGCTGCTCCTGCTGAGGAGGTGCAGGGATGGGCAGGGAAAGAAGAGAATTATTCCAAAAATCCCTCTAAAAACCAGCTGGGATTGAGGGGAAAAAGGAAAAGGTTTTTGGCTTCTCTCACCTGAGCCCAAGTCAGTCCATGGCCCTCATGGGCCAGACACAGCAGCGGCAGGGCAAGGAGCTGTGGGGTCCACAGGGAAAAAACCAAGGATAATTTTCAGGCTGAGATGCAGCAATCAGAGGAAGCCGGAGGAAATGTTGGATTGCACCAAATCCCTCCTGGCCTTTACAGGGAACATTTTCAGATCAATTTCTGAGTAAGAAGCTGCTTCTGCCTCTGCTTTGGGGGAGTGCGGAGTTGGGATCTGGGAGTGGATTTGGGTGGAATTTGGGTATGGAGCTGGAATCTCCATGTGCAGCTGGGATCTGGGTACTGAGCTGGGATCTGGCTACCAAGCTGGAATCTCTGTGTGGAGCTCGGATCTGAGCGTGGATTTGGGGTGGAATCTGGGTACAGAGCTGGAATCAGGATGTGGAGCTGGAATCTCCGCGTGGAGTTGGGATCTGGGTACTGAGCTGGGCTCTGACAACCCCAGCATTCCCAGTGCAGGGTTCCCAGGTCCAGTGGGGTCTGTGCAGGACCAGTTGATCGCTGAAGGTCACCCTCACCCAGGACGGGGTCCAGGGAAGCCGCGGTGCAGCCGTGGGGCCGGGGCTGGCCCAGAGCCGGGAGGACAGGGACAGTTTCCGTGGGCATCCACCAGCTGCCCCCCACCTGGCGTTGTCCCTCCTGGGGCTGGAAGGGACTGGAAGCCATTCCTGGGCTCTGGGACAGCATCAGGAGCAAGGTTGGGAGCTTGTGATGAATTCCCAGAGTTCCATCGCACCGAGCTGCCTCTGGGAGCTGCTCCAGCCACCTCCAGACCCAGCAAACGAAACCCTCACGCTTCCCGTGATTCCCACGCCGCTGCGGGGAGTTCCTCCCATGGCAGGTGGGGGTTGAGTCTGGGAAGATGGGGAAAGCAGGGAAAAGGACAGAACAGCTCCACAGCTTGGACACCGGCCTGGAAACGCCTCCACAGCCGTCAGGCTTGGCTGTAGCCCTTCCCACCAGGCCAGAGTCTGCAGAGGTCTCCGTGTGATCAACAGCTGGGAAAGGGCTGGGACAGGCTCCAAAACTGCTCCCAAAACTTCTGTTTTCACACAGGAGGTGCAGGCAGGAGATCCAACCTCCTCTTTTCAGTTTTCAGAGGAAGGGCCATTTATCTTCCCTCCTTCCATCTCTTCCCATGACCTCTTTCACCTTCCAGCTTCCATGTCCCTCCTTCTCCTTCTGCTTCCCGGTCCTTCCCAGAGCCCTCCTCAGCACCGAGGCTGAAACGGAGAGAACCCCACAACGGGCTCGGGAAAGCCTCTGGCTCCTGCCGGCTGTGGAGGAGAAAGGGGAGTGGGAAGGTTCGGGGTGGGATATTTTCGTTTGTGGTGACCGGATTTCAGCGGGGTTTGGGCGCGGTCAGGCTGGGGTTGGGATTTGCCCTCCTGCCACGGTACAGAGACTTTTGGAGGAGTTTTGTTTTTAAATCTGGGCTGTGGCTCTGATCTCCTCCCGTGCCCATGCTGACGGGATTTGGCCCCGCTGTCACTGCGATTTTCTTTGCCTCTCTGAGCTGTGCCGAGGCTTGGGGAGCACTGGCAGCTCCTCGAGGCCGTGCCAGCCAGTCCAGCGTGAGGAAAGCTCTGAAATCCTCTCCTGGGTGGGGACGGAGCTGCTCAGGGAGCTCAGGATTGCATTTTGCTGCTCCAGTGCAGCTCATGAATCTGCTGCTGTGGAATCCAAGAGGGGCTGGGTCTCGCTGGGGGTGGAGGAGCTTTGCTGTTCCCCAAAAACTGGGAAAATCCACCCAAAGAGCACAAACTGAGATTAAAAAAATTCTGCCTGGAGTTGTGGGGGGTAAAGGTCCCACGGTGGGACAGGGAGAGCCTGGAGCAGCCCCAGGCCCATCCCGGGAGGGGCGGAGCAGGTCCCCCAGGTGGAACAGGGGGAGAGAAATCTGTCCCCGTTTAGGAGCTGAAGGTGCTTCCCAGGCGGAGATTCCCGACGCAGCGAGGACACGAGTGCAGGGATGTCGTGGGAAAGGTGGGGCTGAGGGGGGAAAGAGAAGAAGGAAGTGGCTTTGGGGATCTCTGGAGCCACACAAAGGAGGAAAGCGAGGTCTTTGTGTCCTGGGGATGAAGGTGAGGGAGGCACTGGCCGTGGGCTTGGCAATGGGACAAGGTACAAACTGCTGCCAAAAGCAGGAGAGGTTTAGTTCGGATACTGGGCAGGAATTCCTCCCTGCGAGGGTGGGGAGGCCCTGGAATGGATTTCCCAGAGCAGCTGTGGCTGCCCCAGCCCTGGAAGTGGCCAAGGCCAGGTTGGATGGGGCTTGGAGCACTCGGGGGTAGTGGGAGGTGTCCCTGCCCTGGTCCCTTCCCGCCCAAAGCATTCCATGACTCCCTGATTCTGCGGTTCCATTCCTGTGACATCCTCAGGCCAGATGGGGAATGCCCTCATTTCTAAATCTGGGCTTCCAGGGCAGAGTCAGGATCCTTCCAGAAGAACACCAGCAAACCTGGATTTTGAGCCAGTTGCTGGAAATCTGGGCTCACAGAACTTGGAATGTCCTGAGCCGGAAAGGACCCACAAGGATCAGCCAAGTCCTTCCTCCACCTCCTCCTGGGCGTGACGCAGCCGTGGCAGCACCACGGTCACTCCTGCAGTGGGAACAATGTCAAACACCCCCGTGGCCACCCCTGCGTTATATAAAGTCCCCTCGCAGCAGCTGGGAGCAGGAACTGCTCGGTGGCGCGAAGGTGTCGCTCCGAGCGTCCCCAAACCTGTTCTGCTCCCCCTCCCAGCCAGGACTCAGAGTTCTTGTGCAATTCCTGCCCCGCAGCAGCCCCGGCTGCACCCCGGGGCAGGACAGGCTCCGCTGGCAGCGGGCAGGGAACGGCTGCCAAGGCCTGAGAGCTGCACAATTTAATCCTGGGCAGAGCCGGGCTGGATTTCAATGTTTGCTCGGGCCCTGGGAGCGCGTGGAGCTGCTCCGCTCTGACGTGGGATCCCGGGTTTCACTTCCGTTTGCTCCTTCGTGTCCCCACCATCCCCACGGAAATCTCACACCACAGCTCAGGAGATGTTTAAAGAGATAAAACAGCCCCAGATTTCTCCAAACACCCAAATCCCCCCATCGCCTTGGTCCCACGGCACCGGCAAACTGCGGGAATAACCCAGGAGCTTCCTCAGCTGCTGCTCCTCGCAGGTCCTGCCCACCACAGCAGGACCCTCGTTAATTAAAGTGCCCTGCCCAGGGTGATTGCTAATTAATGCTCCCGGCAGCTGGGAGCCCAAGATCAGGGGGACAGCTCAGTTTGTGGGATTTCGCTCCAGACAATGGAAAACTGGAGGCAAAAAGGGGGTGCTGGAAGTGGGGTTGGGTTTCAGCTCAGGCAGCACCCAGGAGCTCTCCAGGCCCCAGTGCAGGAACCCGGGAGAACGTTCCCATCCCAAAGGGTTCCGTCTCATCCAGCTCTTTCTCCCGTGTGTTTAGGGGGTGTTGTCCCATCCTTCAGGGACACCCTGGGGAGGAAGGAGGGGCCGTTTCAGCTGGAGGACACTGGGTGAGGGCAGAGGCAGGAGCCGGCCAGGAAGGGAGGCGGGAGCGGGGAATCCTGGAATGGTTGGGTGGGAAGGGACCTTAAAGTCCATCCAGCCCCAGGTCAGGGACACCTCCCACTGTCCCAGGGAGCTCCAAGCCCCGTCCAGCCTGGCCTGGGACACTCCAGGGACGGGGCAGCCACGGCTGCTCTGGGAAATCCATTCCAGGGCCTCCCCACCCTCCCAGGGAGGAATTCCTTCCTCACATCCAATCTAAATCTCCCCTGGTTTGGTTTAAATCCACTCTCCCTTGTCCTGTCCAGGTTTCCATCTCTCATGGAGATGAAGCTCCAAGGCTGGCAGCCCTGGGAAGCCCTTGGGATGCTGGCAGGGCTCTGCCCCTCAGGGACAAGGAGGTTTTCATTTCTTTTATCCTCCAAACCCCTCTCCGTGCGTTCCCTGACGTTCCCAGCCTGCGTGTTAATCCCCCATCCAGGGACCAGGGATTTGGCATTAATAATCCATGGGTAATTCAGCAGCCTGGGGTAAATTCCTGCGTTTTTAATGTTTCGTTTTGAAGTCCGCGGCAGATCTTTCACTGCTATGGGGCTTTTTCCCCTCTTGGGATGGGGGAGAGGGTATTTACCGAGGGCTTCTGGGTGTGCCACTGTGGATGTTGGTGCAGCAAATCCCTTAATTATCCCATCAGGCTCCCTTTCCTTTGTTTTTGATGTGATTGAGTGTTCAGCAAAGTTGTTTTAATCCTGCGAAATCCCTGGTGGATTTGGCCGGGCGTGGCCTGGACAGAGATTTTTTATTACCATTATTTCCAGCCTGAGAGTTACAGGGAACAGTGAGCAGGGGAATGGCCAGAGCTGGGTCTGGGCTGGAGCTGGGTGGGGATGGGAGCCCTGGATCTGGGATCCTCTCCTGGGGCTCCTGTGGGACTGGGGGAAGAGAAGGTCCAGAGAGAATCCACGCCTGGGGAGGGCTCTGGCACACTGGGGAGCTTCCAGCTCCAACGGGAGAATGAGGATCCAGGCTTGGAGCAGCTTTTTGGGGCAGGGATGGTCCCTGCAAGCCTGAGGGGTCTGCCCTTCATCCCTGCAGGCTGAGCAGAGTCATCCTCGTCTTCTGCAGGACCAAGCAGAGCCTTGAGGGCTCTCCCAGAGCCATTTCCTGGCTCAGGAAGTGTCGCGGTGCCGCGGGAAGGACGTGGTGGTTCCTTGGTGCCCGTTGGTGCCGGGTTTGGTGCCAGGAGGGGCCAGGAGGGGAGGCTGAGATCCCCTGGGAGTGCGGGTGGGGAGGAACCTTCTGGACAACGCCTGGAGCTGCGCCAGGGGTTTAGGTTGGGAATCAGGAAAGGTTCTTCCCCAGAGGGTGCTGGGCACTGCCCGGGCTCCCCAGGGAATGGTCCCGGCCCCGAGGCTGCCGGAGCTCCAGGAGCGTTTGGACAGCGCTGCCAGGCACGGGGTGGGATTTTGGGGTGTCTGTGCAGGGCCGGGGGTTGGACTGGATGACCCTGGGGTCCCCTCCCGCTGCGGATATTCCCTGAACAGAGCAGTGCAGGGGCTGGAATCTCTCCCCTGCTGTTTTTCATCCAGGAGGAGCTGCTGCGGCCGTTGCTTTGCTGGGAGTTTTTACTCCCCCAGACCCAACATTTCACCTGGTTAAGCCTTTCCAGCCTGGGATGGAGCGCGTGGGATCCGGAGTTCGCGCTCCAAGGAACCCCGCTCGGCTGGGAAGCGCAGCCCTGGGGGTTCCTGAGGGACCGGGTGTCACAAAGCACCCGGAGTTTCCATTCCCAAGCCAGGGACCCCTTGGCCAGGCCCCTGCTCGAAGGGGTCAGCAGCTGAGTGTGTCGGATCCATCCCTGTGCTCAGTTATTTATCCATGGCTGTGTGTCTGTCCCTGTGCTCAGTTATTGATCCATGGCTGTGTGTCTGTCCCTGTGCTCAGTTATTGATCCATGGCTGTGTGTCTGTCCCTGTGCTCAGTTATTGATCCATGGCTGTGTGTCTGTCCCTGTGCTCAGTTATTGATCCATGGCTGTGTGTCTGTCCCTGTGCTCAGTTATTGATCCATGGCTGTGTGTCTGTCCCTGTGCTCAGTTATTGATCCATGGCTGTGTGTCTGTCCCTGTGCTCAGTTATTGATCCATGGCTGTGTGTCTGTCCCTGTGCTCAGTTATTGATCCATGGCTGTGTGTCTGTCCCTGTGCTCAGTTATTGATCCATGGCTGTGTGTCTGTCCCTGTGCTCAGTTATTGATCCATGGCTGTGTGTCTGTCCCTGTGCTCAGTTATTGATCCATGGCTGTGTGTCTGTCCCTGTGCTCAGTTATTGATCCATGGCTGTGTGTCTGTCCCTGTGCTCAGTTATTGATCCATGGCTGTGTGTCTGTCCCTGTGCTCAGTTATTGATCCATGGCTGTGTGTCTGTCCCTGTGCTCAGTTATTGATCCATGGCTGTGTGTCTGTCCCTGTGCTCAGTTATTGATCCATGGCTGTGTGTCTGTCCCTGTGCTCAGTTATTGATCCATGGCTGTGTGTCTGTCCCTGTGCTCAGTTATTGATCCATGGCTGTGTGTCTGTCCCTGTGCTCAGTTATTGATCCATGGCTGTGTGTCTGTCCCTGTGCTCAGTTATTGATCCATGGCTGTGTGTCTGTCCCTGTGCTCAGTTATTGATCCATGGCTGTGTGTCTGTCCCTGTGCTCAGTTATTGATCCATGGCTGTGTGTCTGTCCCTGTGCTCAGTTATTGATCCATGGCTGTGTGTCTGTCCCTGTGCTCAGTTATTGATCCATGGCTGTGTGTCTGTCCCTGTGCTCAGTTATTGATCCATGGCTGTGTGTCTGTCCCTGTGCTCAGTTATTGATCCATGGCTGTGTGTCTGTCCCTGTGCTCAGTTATTGATCCATGGCTGTGTGTCTGTCCCTGTGCTCAGTTATTGATCCATGGCTGTGTGTCTGTCCCTGTGCTCAGTTATTGATCCATGGCTGTGTGTCTGTCCCTGTGCTCAGTTATTGATCCATGGCTGTGTGTCTGTCCCTGTGCTCAGTTATTGATCCATGGCTGTGTGTCTGTCCCTGTGCTCAGTTATTTGTCCATGGTTATTTATCCATCCTTGTTCCTGTTTCTTTGTCCATCCTCACCCTCACGGAGCAGCCGGACTCCGGGAACCACTCCTGGGCTCGGTTTCTCTCCCTCGCTTGGGACCTGCGCGGGTTTGCAGCCCCTGCCCAGCCCCGGCAGCAGGAAGCCCTTGAGGAGCCGGAGGTTAAGTGGCCCTTAATTGATTCGGAATAATCCTGACAGGTCCTGCGGAATCGCCCCTTTCCAACTGAATGGCTCGGGCTGGGTCCGTGTGGATGCCAGCGCTGCTTTGCTTGGCTGCATTCCTGCCCTTCCAGCTCGCGCTTTCCTTTTAACCCTTCCTTTCCCGGCTTCTCTGCAGACTCCAGGATTGGGGATGGAAAACTCCGTTTCCCTGCAAAGATTCCTCACCTTCTCTGTGCTGGACCCGGGGATCCTGAGGTCTGCGGCGTTTTTGGTTTTTTTTTCTCCCGGCGGAGTGCTCAGAAGCGCTGATTTAATGTTTGTACCTCCGTTACCGACCTGGCAAACTCAGGAGCGAGACCGGAAGGGGCTGGGGAGGGGCAGGAGCGGGGATGGAGGGTCTCAGCTCCAAATTGTCCCATTTTGGGGGAACAGAGAGCGAGGCTGCTGAGAGCCCCCATTCCTCTCCAGCCTCTCTCCTGGGGTCCAGGTGGAGCCTGGGCTGTGTTTCCACCGCCCCTCCTCTGCCCTGGGCCTGTGGGAACCCCTTCACCCCTCAAAAGGGACAATTTTTTCCCATGTCCTGCTGCCGGTGGCACAAGAGGAGTTGTCCCCACCTCCCTGTGCCCTGAGGTTGTGTTTCCCCCCCAGGTCCCGTCACAGCAGTGAAGACCCCGATTCCCTCAGTGCCCCTTCCCCTGATGCGTCCTGGGCTGGGGGCTCCCCATTCCCCCT
>VYZT01026420.1:0-16515 GCA_013400735.1 Pomatostomus ruficeps
TTTTTGGGGTCAGAAGGGGTTTTGGGGTCAGTATTTGGGATTTGAAGCGGTTTTTGGGGGCAGAAGGAGTTTTTGGGGTTGGTACCTGGGGTTTGAAGGGGTTTTTGGGGTCAGAAGGGGTTTTTGGGGTTGGTACCTGGGGTTTGAAGGGGTTTTTGGGGTCAGAAGGGGTTTTTGGGGTCATTACCTGGGGTTTGAAGGGGGTTTGGGGGTCCATACCTGCATCTGGAGGTGGCCCGGGCCCGCGGGTCTCTTCAGCGTGGGAGGAGGGGGGCTGTGCAGGAGCTGCACCGGGTAATCCACTGCGGGAGCAGAGGGACAGCGGTTGGGGGACACCGGGGACGCAGCTGGGGGACACCGGGGACGCGGCTGGGGGACAAGGCCACCCCGCTGACCTGGTTTGCAGGGGATGGGCTGGATGGGCAGCGCCAGCTGCGACTCGGGGCTGACCGGCAGCGGCTGGTGGCCGGGGCTGAAGGCCGGGATCATCACGTAGGGCATGTTGACCTGCTGGAGGGGACAGGGACACAGCAGTGGGGACACCGGATCAACACCTGGAGGGGACAGGGATAGAGCGACGGGGACACCAGATCGACACCGCGGGATGGTGCCACCACCACCTGGAGGGGACAGGGACAGAGCCGTGGGAACTTCGGATCAACACCTGGAGGGGACAGGGATGGAGCGACGGGGACACCGGATCGATGCCATGGGACCATGACACCGCCAGGAGGGGACAGGGACAGAGCAGTGGGGACATCGGATAGACGCCGTGGGACTGTGACACCACTGGGAGGGGACAGGGACAGAGCAGCAGGGACACCGGATCGACGCCGCGGGACCGTGACACTGCCGGGAGGGGACAGGGACAGAGCGGTGTGGACACCGGATCGATGCCATAAGATGGTGACACCGCCGGGAGGGGACAGCAGGACACAGCGAGGCTGCAGCACGGGCAAGGGGACACCGGGAAGGGGACAGGGGACCGTCCCCCGGCTTTACCTGGATCTGCTGCTGCAGGAGGTTGATTTTGTGCTGCTGCTGGATGAGCTGCTGCTGCTGCTTGGCGATCTGGGGAGGGGACAGCGGCGTTGGTGACATCCAGGTGGCCTCCAGAACCCACCCGTGACCCCAAAAAGGGGTCGGCAGAGGGGGCAGTGGGAGGGCAGGAGGAGGGGCTGAGCCACCTCAGGGGCACAGGGGACAAATGGGCTGGGAGGGACCTGTCACCCCAGCCCGGGGTGTGACAGCGGTGTCACCCCTGCCCTCGGGAGAGGAAAAACTGGGAATTCAAGGAGCAGGAGGGCAGAGACAGGAAAATCCGGGGTGATTTGTTCTTAAGGAGTTCAATCCCGGTCTTGTGCCACCCTTGGTGCTCCCAGCTCCGAAGGAACGAGGTTTTGGGACGGGAACAAAAACTGGGCGATTTTCCAGGAAGGAAGGAACTCCCCGGTCCTCTGTGCCAAGGGATCCCAGCCCTGCCATCCCGGCGGGACCCTGGGCAGTGCCCACCTGCTCCTGCTGCTGCCGCGCCAGCTCCATCTGCTGCTGCTGCTTCTCGAAGAGCATGGTGGCCATGTTCTTCTGCTCCGAGTGCGCCGTCAGCAGCTGGTCCCGCAGCGTCGACAGCTGGTTGATCATCACCAGCAGCTGCAGCTCCTTCTCCGCCAGGCTCTCCTGGGTTCCTGGGGGACAAAAAAAAAAAAATCCCGAATGGATGAGGGGCAGGGGTTTGGGGTCAGCGGCACAATGTGGGGTGGTTTTGTTTAAGGAGTGGAATTCCTGTTTCCTCTGCCAGGAAGAGAGGTGGGAAGAGTTTGGGGTGGGCATGGAAAACGCGAGGCACCAGGGCCACCAGGGCCACCTCTGGGTGACCAGGGAATGTCAAATTTCAGAGGGTGGAAAGATCCCCGTGTGCTGAATCCCAAAAATCAAATTAAAAAAGGACAAATCCCCGCGAAACGCGGACACGTCCCCTGATGATTTGGTGGGAAATGCCGCGTTTCCAGGACGGAGATTGCTGGAGGTGCATCCCACCTTTCACTTCCTTGGATTCGGCCACGTTCCGGCCCAGCAGCCGCTCCTTCCAATCGCTGGACAGCAGCTTCTCGATGGTCGGCATCACTGGGGGACAGGGACAGGGATGGGGACAAAGGGGAGAGGACAACCAGGTGAGCACAGCCACCGCGGCACGGCCCATCCCATCCCATCCCATCCCGCATCTCTGGGAGAATCCCGAAGGAGCATGGCAGGGATCCCAAAAATCCCCTTGGGAACATTCCCCACCTTCCTTCAGGTTCCTGTTGAAGTCCAGGCTCTCCTGGCCACTGGCGGCCGGCTCGAAGGCGGAGCGCCGGGGCTCGGGAACGTCCCCGGCGGGAGAGCGGGATTCCTGCGGGACACACAGAATGTCACCGGGCACTGCTGCCACCGCCAGGGACACCCCCAGGTGTGGGAGATCCCGATCCTGTGGGATGCTGGGAGCTGGAGCCGGCAAATATCCTTTTGCACCGGAAATGCTGGAATTTTCTCCCGTTTATCCAGCCTGGTGGCTCCTCTGAGCTCATTCCCAGCGCGGGGAGCGGGAAAACCCGAGGACAACGGAAAAAGGAGGCTGAAGGGAAGGGGAACACCTGGGAATTCCACGCCAAATTCACCCTCAAACCCCAGGGATGACCCAAGCGCAGCAAAAAAACCTCAGGAGAGCCTCGGATTTCAATTCTAATTCCTTGGAATGAGGGAAAAACCACCGGGGGAGCAGAGACCCCGTTTTCTGTGGGATGTGGGGTCTGGAATGGGGATGGGACAGGATCACGTTTGTCACACGCACCTGCGGCAGGGCCTGGGCGTCGGTGCCATCCCTGGGTGGCGGTGGCCCCGGGGGGTCCTGGGGCCGGGGTTCAGCACCAGGGGCGGTGCCCGGGGGGGTCTCGGGGCCGCCCTCCACGTCCTTGTCCTCGGTCTTGAGGGTGCAGTTCACCATGGCGCCCGCTCCATCCAGCTCCGGGGGCGGCGACGCGGGGCTCCTCACGGACATCCTGCGGACAGCGGGAATGTCACCCTGTGCCGCCTGTCCCCACGCGGGGGTGCCCCACGGCACGAGGACAACGTCCCTGGGCTTTGCCGTGGGCAAAGCTGAGCTCTCGTTCCCGGTTTTCCAGGTTTTGGGGGCTCAGTCCTCGGGGAAAGCAACGCTCCACACCTTGGGATGGAAGGAGAAATTCCTAAAGGGAGAAATTCCTAAAGGGAACACGGATTTTGGGATCGAGGAACAGCAGGAGGTGCCACATCCAGCAACCCCAGGGTGACAGAGAGCTGTGCCAGCACCCCAGGGGTCCCTGGGTTCCCTCTCAGTGCTCCAGGAGCCGTGCCTAGAAAGCCGTCGGAGCAGCCCCAGGCTTCCCGCTCCGACGGGAAGTGGAAATCCTGGCTGGGCCCAACAATGGCTGGGACGGCACCAGATTGGTTCCTCTGGGAATCCCCGGCACGACACAGGGCCGGGACCAGGACTGGCCACCAGAACTGATCCTCTGAGGGTCCCCGGCACAACACAGGGCCAGCACCAGGACCAGCTACCAGAACTGGTCCTCTGGGAGCCCCTGGCATGACACAGGTTTGGGACTGGGACTGACCACCAGAACTGATCCTCTGAGAGTCCCCAGCCATGGCACTGAGCTGGGATGGCACCAGAATGGCTCCTCCAGGAGTCCCCGTCATGGCATGGGGTTGGGAGCAGGACTGGTCACCAGAACAGTTCCTCCAGGAGTCCCCGGCATGGCACCGGCTGGGATGGCACCGGAACAGCTCCTCCAGGAGTCCCTGGCACAGCATCAGACAAGCCCCTGCCAGGACAAGGCGCTGTCCCCAGGAACGGCTCTCCCAATCCCACCAAAACCCCTGTAGGTGCCGANCAAGCCCCGGCCAGGATAAGGTGCTGTCCCTGGGAATGGCTCTCCCAGTTCCACCAAAACCCCTGTAGGTGCCGATCCCACTCCCGGTGCTGCCGATCCCACTCCCAGTGCTGCCAATCCCACTCCTGGTGCTGCCACACGGGCACCGCAAAAAGGACGATGGGTTTTATAGGGGATGAGCCGTAACACTCCAAGGGCACCCCAAACACTGGCTTTCCATGGGGTCTGTCCCAAAAAAACTCAAAAAACCCCAAAAATCCCCCCAAAAAGCATCCCATTCCTCACTCCCAGCTCCAGGGCTGCTGGAGCCGTGTCCCAGAGTGAGCGCCAGCACCAGCGGTGCCCACGGGGCAGCCCCACGGGGATTCGCCGTCTCGGGGCCACCAACCCTCACACCACACAGCGAGAACGGGAACAAGCATTGTCCTGGCCTTTCAGGCGGGAATAATGGGAAAAGGAGGCTGCCGAGGGAGGGATTTACCCCGGGCGCTGCCAGGAATCGGGATCTGGGCTGTGGGACCGCCCTGGGATGGGGACAACACCTGCCTGGGGGCCGCCACCCCAAACTCAACACCCTGTCACCCTCCAGACCCCCAGCAGGAGCCCCAAACCCCAAATCTGGGGGTGCAAAGCGGGGCGGGCAGGGCCGGGGGGCAGCAATTACATAACAAACAAAGCCCGGCTCAAGCTGCGAATTAATCAAACGGCTGAAAATAAAACCTTCCTCTCAGGAACTTCAAACAAAAGAAACGAAAACAACAAGGCCGGCTGGGTAATGAAAAGCCAGGGCTGTGAATAGGGGACAAAAGGAAGTGGAACAATGGGGTGTTGGACAAAAGCAATAAAGTAAAGGGAAGTGTGACAGCTCCACAATAGGGCACTGTGCTCGCCAGCCTTTCTGATCTTAGCGGGGCCTTTTTTTTAATCTCGGCTCCCTCGCCCTCCGCCGAACAAACCCGCCGGGTTTCCTCCTCCCGGCCCCGCTTCGCCCGGGGGCTGCTGCATCCTGCGGCGCCCCTTCCTGCCCCGGGCTCACCTTGGCCACCCGGCCCTCCAAATCCATCACCGGCAAGGACCGGACGCGGCCGGGAAGCTCAGCCAAGGATTGGCCTCGCAGGGTGGGGAAACTGAGGCATTTCAGCCACTCAGGTGTGCGTGAAACTCCCTTTTTTCCCAGTTTTTTTGTGGTTTTCCGCTCAAAAATCCCGATTTTGTCGGTTTGGGATGCTGCCCAGGCACCGAGCGATGCCTTTGGTTTGAGCCCGGCACAAAATCCCCATCCCGCCCCTCCCGCAGGTCCCGTTCCCATTGTGCTGCACCTCCCGGTGCCGCTGGAAGTTTACTCTTAAAAAACGGGGCCGCGTTTGAAAGGGGCCTCATGGAGGGTTCGTTATCCGCTCTGCCGAGCAAACAAAAAAAAAGGGGAAAAAGGGGAAAACGCGCGGTTCTCGCGTTCCAGGCGGGGCTCAGGTGCGGGATCCAGGGCACGGAACAATCGTCCTGGCACCGGCACGGAAAGGGATCTTCCCGGCTTTTAATATTCCAAATTAAATCCAGGGTGGGGAGGAAGGGAGGGAATGGGGTTGGGATGCAAAGCGCCAGCCCGGAAGGTGGAAACCCATCCCGAATCCTCGTGGGATGATTCCTCCCCTCACAGCGCTTTGGGGGCTCATCCCACAAGCAGCAAAGCCCTGAAATTCCCATCTTTCTCCTCGCTTCCCAATCCCAGCCCGGCAACTCCAAGATTTTCGGGATGGCGGCCGCTTTTCTTTCCCCCGGTTCATACCCGCGAACGGCACGTCCTGCAATTCTCCCGGTGTTCGTGCCACCCTTCCTGCCCGCCAGCCAGCCCTGATCCTATCGGCCCCGGCTGCGCGGAGCAGAACGGCTCCAGGGACCGGGAAAGGGGGGTCAGGTGCCAAAAAACCCAAACCCTGCCCGGCACCGGTTTGGGGATCTGAGAGATGCCAAAATCCCGGCACTGCGGGAGCTTGGAGATCCAAGAGATGTTGAGATTCCTACACTGCAGGATTTGGGGAATCCCAAGAGATGCCAAGATCCCAGCACAGCAGGAGTTTGGGATCCAAGAGATCCTGTGATCCCAGCACTTCAGGAGTTCGGGAATCCAAGAGATGCCAAAATCCCGGCACTGAAAGAGCTTGGAAATCCAAGCGATCCTGAGATGCCAGCACTGCAGGATCTTGTGGATCCAAAAAATGTCAAGATCCTGGCACAGCAGGAGTTTGGAGATCCAAGAGATGTTGAGATTCCTACACTGCAGGATTTTGGGAATCCCAAGAGATGCCAAGATCCTGGCACAGGACAAGTTTGGGGATCCAAGAGTTGTGGAGATCCAAGAGATCCTGAGATCCTGGCACTGCAGGAATTTGGGATCCAAGAGACACCAAGATCCCGCCACTGCAGGAGCTTGGGGATCCAAGGAATGTTGAGATTCCTACGCTGCAGGAGTTTGGGAATCCATGAGATGCCAAAATCCTGGAACTACAAGAGCTTGGGATGCAAGAGATGCCCAGATCCTGGCACAGCAGGAATTTGGGATCCAAGAGACACCAAGATCCCAGCACTGCAGGAGTTTGGGAATTCAAGAGGCAGTGAGATTCCAGAACTACGGGAGCTCAGGAGGAAACACCAGAGGAGCAGTGATGGCCCAGGAAACTGGGAAAAACTGGGAAAACTGGGAAAAATCCAAGGAGAAAACACCAGAGCAACCACAGCCCAGGAAACTGGGGAAAACTGGGAAAAATCCAAGGAGGAAACACCAGAAGAGCAACACTGGCCCCACCACAGGCACGAGCAGCAGCCCCGGCACCCCCGGGAGAGGGCAGAGGAAAAAATAAAGACACTGATGGAGATTTTCCTCTGGCGGGCAGGACCTGAGGAATCCCGGCCGGCCGGCGGGACAGACAATGGCCCCATCTCCTGCCAGACGCGCGGGGCCGCTTTCCTGCCAGACTTGGAATGTCCTTTCGGGGCCGCTTCCGAGCGTTTCCGCCCCGGGTGTCTTCCAGGAGAAAAGAATGGATGTTTGCTCCTCCGTGCCCGGCCGGCGGTGGCCGAGGGGTGGCCGACGTCCCCGAAGGTCACAGGGCTGCCGTCCCCTCCCTGGGGATCCAGAGCATCCCGGGATAGGGGGTCATCCCCTGGGAATGGAAGGCGGGATGGGAAAAACACGGAGTGGGAAGTGCAAGACCCCCGGGGTTTGCTGGTTCAGAAAAATCATTTTTTGACCCCAAAAGGCAACGGGATGGGCGTTTTCAGCCCCAGAAACGGCGCTGCCGCCACGTGAGAGCCACGGCTCCGCGTGCCGCCGCTGGCAGCACGTGTCCCCTGCCAGGGCCGCGTCCCCGCGGTGTCCCCACCCCGCTGCCCCGCAGAGCGGCACCGGAAACGCTCCAAATTTGGGCTCTGCCCGATCCTCGGCCGCCTCCCCGCTCTCGACACCTCACCTGCGCTCCCACAGCGGAAAAACCCACACCTCCCCTGCCTGGAGAGCTCGGGGAACCGGAAAAGCTGCAAAATCTGTGCCAGGGGGGAGATTTTTGGGGGGCAAGGGGAGGATTTGGGAAGGGGGATTCTCCGAGGGGCAGCAGGAGCAGGAATTTCCTGGCGCGTCCTTTCCCAATGGAAAATCCTCATCCCAAAGAGACTTCCAGACCCTAAATCCCCCTCTCTATCCCAAAAACCTCTGGCGTGAGCAGGAGCCGGGATTTCCCGCTGCCCACCCAAACCAGCCAGGCCTTTGTCCGGCCTCTGTTCCCTGAAGGCGACGTCTCCTTCCCCGAAGGCCCAACGACCTCCGGAAACATCCGGAAACGTCCCCAGGGGGGTCAGGGCACGGCGGTGACGCTCCGGTGACAGCACCGGCATCACGGAAACTCCCGGCGCAGGAAGCGGCCTGGGTCACCCCTCCGCTTGTGTCACCCCCCTGCTTGTGTCACCCCCCGTCCACCAGGTCCCCTCTCCAGGGACGTGGGACCCCCATTGTCCCCTCCTCACCCCCAGAATTGTCCCAGCACTGCCACTTTAAGGCCTTTTTTAGGGGAAACATCAATTTTCCAACTTTTAGGACAGAAAGGAGCAATCCAGGTGTCCACAACACCCACGGAAGAGCAAGTCCTAAAGAAATTAGGATTTTTACCAATTCTAGCCCTAAAAACCCAACGTGGCTCCTCCAACAGCCTCCAGGATTGTCAATGAGATGAAGGGAATTTCTCCTTTAGGATCCCTCGGCCTCTCCCTGCCCCAAAACCAGCCAGGACCTCCCTTTCCCAACCCCAAATCCAGGGATTCTGCCTGGACAAAACCCAGCCAGGAGCTCCGTAATTATCCCGATCAATCCCAATCCCTGGAAGCCGCCGGATCCTTCCCTGGGGCGTCGCCTGGCCCGGGGCCACCCTCTTCACAGCCATGACCCAAACACGTTTTTCCTTTTTGCCGGGATGAGCCGCGGGGAGGGTTTGGAAACGTGGGACGGGGTGGGAAAAAAAATCCGCCTGGACCTCAGGTGGAACTTCCCGGCCGCGGGATTTACAAGCCGGGGAATGATCTCATGGCGGAAGCGGAGGAAACTCCGCGGCGCTGGAATTATTCCCGAGCCCGCGAAGAGCCGGGGAAGGCGGCGCGGGAACGATCCCAGGCAAAGCCACGTGACGGCCGCGGGATGTTCCCGTTTCCCGGCCTCCAGACCGGGCGGGATGGTTTGGGATGGTTCTTTCACTCCAGGGATAAAATCCATGAGGAAAAGGTTCCTTGGAGCACCAAATTTCCAGGGAATTTTATGGGGCTGAAAGGATCTTTAGGAAAAAGGTTCAGGAGAGGGAAGCGCTGTAGCAGGGGTAGGGACGGCGGGGAAATGTCTGGAAGCACAAACTCTCCTTCCTGGAAAATCCCCTTCCCAGGAAATTCCTTTTCCCAGAAAATCCCCTTCCCAGGAAGCCCTTTTCCCAGAAAATCCCCTTCCCACAAAGTCCCAGCTCTAAACCTCCAGGGAAAAGCAAAACCCTTTTCTTTTTGCCCCTTTTTCCTCTGCCCTTCCACCCTCCCTACATCAAAACCCAAGAAAACCCCGAAATATTCCCTTTTTAATAAAGGGAAGCCTGGCGCTCTGAAAAATGGGGATTTACTATTTTCCTGCAGTTTTAAAGGAGGTTTAGGACTCAAAAACCTCCCTGGACTGGGGATGTTGAGCTTTTATCCCAATCCTCGGTGGGGTTGGATCAACCCCACGATCCAGAGAGGGGTGGTGGGCACTCCAGACCTTTGGGATCCAGAAATCCCTGGAGCGGCTCCCGAACCCCCTCCAGGACATCACTGACAGCGACGGGACAACCCCCAGCTGAACCAACTCACCCCAAGCCATCAACAACGGGAATTCAATTTAAAAATTGACAAAATCCGGGGAAATAACGGAAAACCCACGCGAGCGGCGGGACGAGGACAGGGACAACTCACCCGGTGACACCGGCACGGCTCCCGCGTTCCCCCGGCCACCGCTGCCCTGCCCCGGCCCCGAAGCGCCCTCGGGGTTTATCGGGGTTTATTGGATCGGTCGCGGCGCTGGCGGCGTTTTCGTGTCATTTCTGTCGCTCAGCGTTTCCCGGCTGAGGCGCTGAGCGTAAACCAGACTTTAAACCCGACTTTAAATCAGACTTTAAACCAGAATTTAGACCAGACTTCTTTAAAGCAGACTTTAAACCAGACTTTAAATCAGAATTTAAACCAGACTTCTTTAAAGCAGAATTTAAACCCGACTTTAAATCAGACTTTAAACCAGAATTTAGACCAGACTTCTTTAAAGCAGACTTTAAACCAGACTTTAAATCAGAATTTAAACCAGACTTCTTTAAAGCAGAATTTAAACCCGACTTTAAATCAGACTTTAAACCAGAATTTAGACCAGACTTCTTTAAAGCAGACTTTAAACCAGACTTTAAATCAGAATTTAAACCAGACTTCTTTAAAGCAGAATTTAAACCCGACTTTAAATCAGACTTTAAACCAGAATTTAGACCAGACTTCTTTAAAGCAGACTTTAAACCAGACTTTAAATCAGAATTTAAACCAGACTTCTTTAAAGCAGAATTTAAACCCGACTTTAAATCAGACTTTAAACCAGAATTTAGACCAGACTTCTTTAAAGCAGACTTTAAACCAGACTTTAAATCAGAATTTAAACCAGACTTCTTTAAAGCAGAATTTAAACCCGACTTTAAATCAGACTTTAAACCAGAATTTAGACCAGACTTCTTTAAAGCAGACTTTAAACCAGACTTTAAACCAGAATTTAAACCTGACTTCTTTAAACCCAACTTTAAACGAGACTTTAAACCAGAACTTAAAGCCGCCTTTAAACCAGCCTCTAAACCAGTCTTTAAACCAACCCTTAAACCAGCCTTTAAACCAGATTTTAAATCAAACTTGAAACCAGATTTTAAACCGGACTTTAAATCAGACTTTCCTATCACCTGACGGAGAAAAGGCCAACGCATCCAACCCTTTTTGCTGGCCCACGTGGAAAAAAAACCCCAAAGTTGGGCTCACCCTCCTGTCTGGCACCTCCCATTTCCAAAATGTTTTTCCGTGGGAGATCCATGGGTGATGCTGGGGAGATGCAGAACCTGGCGCTGGTTTGGGTCCAGCCCAGTCCCCGATCCCCCATCCCTGAGTTTTTATGGCATTTTACACCTTTCTCTAATTCCGTATTTTTCCAGGAGTTTGGGGAATCCATCCCACATCAAATCCCACATTCATAACCCACAACTCTTGAGCTTTAACGGAATTTTACACCTTCCAACAATTCCGTGTTTTTCCAGGAGTTTGGGGAATCCATCCCACATCAAATCCCACATTCATAACCCACAACTCTTGAGCTTTAACGGAATTTTACACCTTCCAACAATTCCGTGTTTTTCCAGGAGTTTGGGGATCCATCCCAATCAATAATGCCCCATCCCTGCGCTTTTATGGCATTTTACATCTTCCTCTAATTCCGTATTTTTCTAGGAATTCGGGTGTCCATCCCACAGCATCCCCCAATCCATGGGTTTCTCATTTTACACCTTCCAATAATCCCTCGTTTTTCCAGGTTTTGGGGGTCCATCCCTGTCAATAACCCCCCATCCTTGAGCTCCTCATGGAATTTTACACCTCCCACTAATCCCTTATTTTTCCAGGAATTTGGCGGTTTCATCCCATTGCATCACCCGCGTCCATCACCTCCCATTCCTGAGCTTTTACGGAATTTTCCACCTTCCGCTAATTCCTTCTTTTTCCAGGTTTTTCCCATCTGTGGGGGGCACCCAAGGGTGCTCGGATCCAGCCCCGGGGCCTCTCACCCACGGCACCCGAGCCCCCAAATCGCACCCCAAAATCTTCCGGGGCCGCGTTTCCGCCCCGCGGCCGCAGCCGGCAGCGCCCCGGAAACCTTCGGGGTTGCTGCGCTCGGCGTCCTGAGCTGCAAAAAACGGGACCTCACCCCAAAATTGTCACTTGGAGGGACATGAAGGGACATGGGGACAATTCCCCGCCAGCTGCTGCCCAAATTTGGGGCGCGGGGAGCTCCAGATGTTGGGGTTGGTTCCATTCCAGCAATGGGGTTTTTTCCTGGTGTTTTGGGATCTGCTCCAGGAGCCACCACGAACCTCGCTCTGAAGGAAAAAGAAGCCTGAAGGTGCCACTGGCTGCTCCTCTCCTGCCCCAAAATCATCTCCTGTCCCAAAATCATCTCCTGCCGCAAAATCACCTCCTGTCCCAAAATCATCTGCCCCAAATTCATCCCCTTTCCCAAAATCATCCCATGTCCTAAAATAATCTGTCCCAAAACCATCACCTCCCGCCCCAAAATCATCTCCTGTCCCAAAATCACCCTCTGCCCCAAAATCGTCCACTGGCCCAAAATCATCTCGTGTCCCAAAATTATCTGCCCCAAAATCACCTCTTGTCCCAAAATCGTCCCCTGTCCCAAAATCCTCACCAAAGGCACCCCTGACCCCGTTCCCGCTGGGCTCCGGCTCACGGGAATCAGGGATGGATGGGGCTGGATGAAACCCCCCCAAAAAACCCCATTTTTGGTCCCATTTCCCCCCCGGGCCGCGGTTGTTTTGGTGACGTTCGCCCTGGTTTAGGGTGCGGATTTGGGTTCCTGCGCTCATCCCCCACCTCGGGTGACGCCGAGCATCCGGTACGAGAAATTCAGAAGGGCCTGGGAGCCATTTTGTCACCGTTTTGTCATTTTTTGGTCATTATTTCAGCTCAGGGTGACACCCCCGCGTTCTGGGGTTCAGGACACCCCATTTCCCACCCCGCTGTAGGATCCGGAGGGATCCAGCACCGGCTGGGATGTGCTGCTCATCCCTGGGGTGGCTCTGGGGAAAAAAAATTGGATTTTTTTATTTTTGGGGGAATTTTGGGGCTGTGCTCGCAGCCCAAGGGGTCCTGGGTTCCTGTGCCTGTTCCCCTGGGCTGTGCCAGCTTTACCCAGCTTTACTCAGCTCCCAGGATGATTTTTTTTTTGGGAAAACACACAAATCCCAAGTGCAAAATTCCTTTTCTCCTGCCCGGACCCAGCACGGGAACCCAGAGACCTGGGACCGCAAATCCCTAAAAAATAAAAAACCCTAAAAAGGGCAAATTCTGCTGTTCCGTGCCCAGCCTGCAGCTGGGCCCTGCAGGGAACCTTCCCTGTTCCTAAAATTCCAGTGCCACAGGGAGAACCACCGGGAAGGGCCCCCCGCGGGACCCACGAGGGGTCCGTGCCACCCCCGGCGGCCCCGCCCGTGGATCCCGGCACGATCCCGAGCCAGCCCGTGCCCCAGGGGACCCCGCTTTCCGCCGGGCGTGAGAGCAGAACAATAGGGCCGAGCCCTCCATTGTTCCAGACAAAAGATAAGGCCGGGCTCTGGCATTCCCGGCGCCCTGCCCGGCCTGTGCCGCTCCCGGGCTCTGCCGCTCCTGGGCTCTGCGTTCCCGGGCTCTGCCTTTCCCAGGTTCTGCCATTCCCGGGTTCTGCCTTTCCCAGGTTCTGCCATTCCCTGGATTCTGGGCTCTGGCATTCCCCAGCGCCCTGCCCTGGATCTGCGTTCCCGGGCTCTGCCTTCCTGGGTTCTGCCTTTCCCAGGTTCTGCCATTCCCGGGTTCTGCCTTTCCCTGGCTCTGTGTTCCCGAGCTCTGCCATTCCCGAGCTCTGGCATTCCCCGGCGCCCTGCCCAGGGCTCTGCCATTCCCGGGTTCTGCCTTTCCTTGGTTCTGCCATTCCCGGGTTCTGCCATTCCCTGGCTCTGTGTTCCCGAGCTCTGCCATTCCCGAGCTCTGGCATTCCCCGGCGCCCTGCCCAGGGCTCTGCCGTTCCTGGGTTCTGCCATTCCCTGGTTGTGCCATTCCTGGATTCTGGGCTCTGGCATTCCCTGGATCTGCCGTTCCCAAGCTCTGCCATTCCCTGGCTCTGCCATCCCCTGGCTCTGCCATTCCCGGGTTCTGCCTTTCCTTGGTTCTGCCATTCCCGGGTTCTGCCATTCCCAGGTTCTGCCATTCCCTGGATTCAGGGCTCTGGCATTCCCCGGCGTCCTGCCCTGGGCTCTGCATTCCCAGGCTCTGCCGTTCCCTGGCTCCCCGAGCTCTGCCATTCCCAGGTTCTGCCATTCCCTGGATTCAGGGCTCTGGCATTCCCTGGATCTGCTGTTCCCGAGCTCTGCCATTCCCTGGCTCTGTCATCCCCGGGTTCTGCCTTTTCCTGGCTCTGCCTTTCCTGGGCTCTGCCATCCCCGAGCTCTGCCATTCCCTGGCTGTGCCATTCCTGGATTCTGGGCTCTGGCATTCCCCAATGCCCTGCCCTGGCTCTGCCATCCCCTGGCTCTGCCTTCCCGGGCTCTGTCATTCCCAAGCTCGCTGTCCCCCCACCTCTGTTGTCCCCTGGCTCTGCCATTCCCGGGCTCTGCCATTCTGGGGTAAAGGCCGAGGATTTTCCAAACCCTCCCCACAGCAGCTCCCTCCCTGCAGGTGACCCTGCAGGGCTGCAGGAGGGGACAGTGACCCTCCTGCCCAGTCCCATGCACCTCTGTGTCCCTCTGATGTCCCCAATCCCTTCTCCAGTGCCTGAGGGCACCTCTGTGTCCCCTTGTGGTCCCCAATCCCTTCTCCAATGCCTGAGGTCACCTCTGTGTCCCCATGCTGTCCCCAACTCCTCCTCCACTGCCTTCTCTGTGTCCCTGTGCTGTCCCCAACTCCTCCTCCAGTGCCTCCTCTGTGTCCCCATGCTGTCCCCAACGCCTCCTCCACTGCCTCCTCTGTGTCCCCCATGCTGTCCCCAGTCCCTGCTGCAGCCCCTCCGTGTCCCCACAGTGGGGACACCACAGGTGACCCGTGCCAGCCTCTCCCCACCCCGAGCGTCCCCTCCCTTTGTCACGGTGGGGACAAAGCGCCCCGGGGGGTGGCAGGGACGGCCGGCACCGGGGCCTGGTGGCCTCTGTGGGGCCCAGCGCTGTGGTGGCACCCCGGGACTGTCACACCCTCGCTGTCACCTCACCCGGCTGCTTCAAAAAGTGATTTTCCAGCTCTGAGCAAGGGAGGAAGAGCGGCCACAGCCCCCAGGCGAGGTGACAGCCAGCGGTGCCACCAGCGGGGGTGGCAGGGGTGCCAGGGGCGCTGAGACACCTCAGCTCTGCCGGAGAATTTCCCCTGGGTGTCCCCCGGCCACCTCACCCGCCCGGCTGAACGGGGCACCTTGAATTTTACACCTAAAAACTGTTAATTGTGGGTGGCAGGGTTGGGACAGCGGCGAATTTCTCCCTTCCCAATTCTGAATTTCTCCCTTTCAGATTCTGAATTTCTCCCTTTCAAACTCTGTGTTTCTCCCTTCCAAATTCAGAATTTTTCCCTTCCAACTTCTATTGTAATTCCTTCTAATTTCTGTATTTCCCCTGTCCAGATTCTGGATTTCTCCTTTCCGAATTCTGCATTTTCGCCTTCCAAATTCTGAATTTCCCCCTTCCAGTTTCTAAATTTCACCCCTCCAAATTCTGCATTTCTCTCTTCCGAATTTTGAATTTCTCCTTCCTAAATTCTGAATTTCCTCCTTTGCAAATTCTGAATTTCCTCCCTTCCAAATCCTAAATTTCTCCCTTCGAGATCCTAAATTTCTCCCTTCCAACTTCTGAATTTCTCCCATCCAAATTCTGAATTTCTCCCTTCCAAATTCCACTTTCTCCTGGCCGTCCCCAGCTCCCTCTTTGCACAGCGGAGCGGATCAAACGCCGCCGCGGCTCCCCGGGCGATATTTAATTTATTTAATTTATTCCCCTCTCCTCTTTCCGCCCCACAATGGAGCGGCCACGAGCTGGAATTAAAATGACAACGGCGGGAGCTCCCGGTGGGTTCCTCAGGTGGCTTCTTATCTTGTCCCTGTCTGATAAGGGACAGCGAAAAGGTGACAGGAGCCTGAAGCCACCACCTTTTATATCTTTTATGTCCCGAGCAGGCCCGGCTGCTGACGGAACATTAAATTTTCCTATTAATTTGAAAATTAAATTTCCTATTAATTTGAAATTAAAATTTCAAATTTTTCAGGCCCAGATCCCCCCGGGTTGGATTTTTCAGCTGAAGGGCCGGGAGCTGCCCCCCGGTGCAGATTTTTTTCTTTTAAAAATGACAAATTTGAGCTAAAATCAGCCGCGGGAACATTTGGGGTGTTTAAGGGCCCCTCGGTGTAACCCTCAGGGGAGCAGATTTTTCCTTTAAAAACGGCGGATTTGAGTTAAAATCAGCCACAGAAGAATTTGGGGTGTTTAGGGGGTGAAGGGATGAGGATGAGCAAAACCCTTTTTGGGGGGCTGGAGCGGCCCCAGCTCGGGCCAGGTGGAAGGGAGGGAGGGAGGGAGGGAGGGCAGGAAAGCTTCCAAGAGGCTGAAAATTTTCCAGATTTGCTGCAAAAAAATTCCCAAAAATTTCCCGGATTTGCTTCAAAAATTTTTCCAAAATGTCCCAGATTTCCTTCAAAAAAATTCCCAAAAATTTTCCAGTTTGCTGCAAAAAAATTTCCCAGATTTGCTGAAAAAAAAAAATCCCAATAATTTCCAGATCTGCTGCAAAAAATTTCCCAAAATTTTTCCAAAGAGCTCCCAAGTGCTCCCCACGCCTTGCCCAGGCAGCGCCCGACCCGGAGCGGCTCCCCTGGAGATTCCACCCCCGAAAAGCCGCAGGAGGAGGAGAAACCGCGGCGATGTTTCCCAGCAGAGCCGTCGGGAGCCGCGCTGATGGATTTCCCCGCCGCCGCGGGTTCCCGACGGGGTTAAAGCCGCGCTGGGAACCGGCTGATGCAAAACTTCGCGGGCGGCCCCGGAGCTCCCTCCCCGCGGCGCCACCGAACCGAACGGGCCCGTGAAACCACGCGGAGAACGGAGCGGCCGAGCCCGGCCCGGCCCGGTCCCGGGGTGGCCGCGCTGCTGCCCGGGACCCCCCAACCGGGGACCGCCCGGCCCGGGGGCTGCTCGGTCTGAGCGCTCCGTGCGCTCTGTCCCCCGCCGAGAGCGGCTGCTCCGCAGCGCCGAGCCCCACGGCTCCCGCGGCCACAGCCCGGACCTCCTCGGATCCT
>VYZT01026421.1:0-20385 GCA_013400735.1 Pomatostomus ruficeps
AGTCTGTGGGGTTTCATTTCCAGTCTATCTTTTCGGCCATCAGACACCCTGGAGCTAACAAGCTCTAAGGATGAAGTACATCAAGATGCTGATCTATGTATTGCCAACTTGGCAAAACACTCAAAGTCCATGTATCCTGTAGCTGAAATGTGTTAATTATAGTACTAAACATCACACCTATAGGTCAAAAAGGTTCTGGCCAGGTGAAGACCCTTCCCCTGAGCATGCAAAGAAATTAGGTGGGTCATATAGTTTGTATGATGATTACTAACCAGTCCTAATTGAGGGGCTGTACTGTCTTGGTTTAAGACAATTTAAGAGGTGGACACTTTAAAATAAGTTATCTTGCCTTAGTTTCAACAAACCCTTTCCACTAATAAGGAACGAATATGAAGAGATGTAAGCAAAAAAATAAGTTTACCAACAAGTGGAATAATAACAGGCAAAAAAATAACAGTAAATAACCACTGAAAACAAAATTGCTAAATCTCACTAACCCCTTGTGAACAAAGACTTTAGAAGTGCCCATAACACCTCCCACTCTGGCTCTCTTTTTTAGCTGCAGGGTCTTAGAGACAATAACAATTTGGGGCACAGATAGAAATGGAATACAGTAACATTTTGAGTTACCCTCGAGGTGTACTTGGGAGGTTACGAACACTAAATTTCTGTGCATAAACAGTCCTGAGGGGCATCCTTGATTTGTGGGATACCAGCAATCATCCAGGCTTGTGCAACTCTGAAATAAATGATTGAATGTCTCTCTTGGGTGTGTAATTGTTGGCTTGTTGCACACTGGGTAATGAATCTGATTTTTGTGGACAATAACAGGAGCAGTCCTCAAGGTGAGGGGAGGCAGGGCAGAGCAGGGCTTGTGAGAGTGGCACGAGAGGTCCCATGGCCAAGGGGTAATGCCACCAGGAGATGGCTGGCAGGGCTGCTGGGCACCTCCTCCACCCCAGTGAGAGCCAGCCCTGCCAGGAGCTCTTGTCCTGCAAGTTTGTGCCAGGTCTGAGGCAGGAAGCGTGGGTAGATGTGAGCAAAGGAGGCCTTTGAGTAGTTGCTTCATGCCTTTCTCCATACCTCATGTACAAAGAATTAAAATTTTTTAATATTTGTGTCTCTTCTGTGATGTGATTGCAACAGAATCAATGTTTAGTTTCTATGGTGGTTTGTAAGCAAGACCCTGATGGTGTGGTTTCACAACAGAAACATGACTCTGCCAGCAGCTTGAGGAAAAAAAAAAAAAAAAAAAAGACATCTGGGAATGCTCTGCTGATTCCTGTAGGTGTTAATCCCAAAATTGCTGCTGTGGCATTCCTGTCAGTCACGGCATTCCGGGAGCTTCAAACCCATGGGGAAGGAGATAGACAGGAGAACCTCAGGAAAGATGCAGCCTGACTGCTGAGTGAACACCCTTTTTCTCTGGGACTGAGGGCAGCGTGGTCCTCACAGCTGGTTTAGGTGAGTCTGCAGCATGGCATCACCTTGTTCTGCCCCAAAATATGAGACGCTGACGGATTAAAACAAATTTTTGGACAGATTTTTTGCTGGCTCTTGCTGTGCCAGGTGTAGTTCAGCCTTACCTAGTGGCAGCATGAAGGTAAATTCAAGGCAAATAAGCTGATTTTCAGTTAGCTTTGTTCTGAGTGATCCCCTTTTGGTAAAACAGCAAGAAATGGGGATAGGAAGTAAAGATACTGCAGGTTTTGGGCTAGGGAGCTGCTCAGGTCTGGAGTTGTCCTTTGAAGTAAAAGACTAGGGAGCCCCATCTCAAATTCCATGGTAATCACTGGGATTTTGGGCTGCTGTGAAAATTTCCACCTAGGAGCAAATTTCCTGAAACCTAGAACAGTGTTTAGAAACCCATAGTCATCTGAACTCATCAGAGCGGAGAGCCTGCTACATCAACAGCCTGTTTCTTCTTCCAGAGAGTTACTCAGGGTGTAGGACTACTTGCATTTTTCCTTCGAGACAAAAGATTTCGGTGATATCAGTATAGTTTTCCTTAGCAAAACAATTTTTTTTCAATCCCAAATAAAGAAATGTTCCTGTCACTGACTGCTAAGTCAGCAAAAGAAGCTGGTTTTTTCCCTTTCCACTAGGGAAGGCAGATCCCAGGATGCGAGGCCCTTGTGGAAAAGCAGGTCAAGGCCAGCAGAGAGCAGTATTTTGTCAGGAACACCATTTCCCCAGGGACTGGGCGAAATCCTACAGTATTTATTTCTCTTAGTTGAAATATCTTGCATATATGTCCATAAACAGTGTTGCAGTTAGGCTTAGAGATTCCAAAGAAATGGGAATGTAATGCTGGGTTGTTTTTTTTTCTCCCTCCTGTGAAGAACATTACTTACGTGCATGGGAACAGTTCTCAGGCTGTTCTCAGGAACCCCCTTCCCTCAGCTGGGATGGAGTGGTTTAAGAAGTTTTGGATTTCTTCCTGAGACTGTGTTACACTGTGGTCATTCTTAGAATTAAGCCACATAGTCTGAGGTTTATAACAAATTTTTAAGTATGATGTGGATGTATTACACTTATTACTTACATGTGTACATTTAGATTCATAGCTTGGTGTATCGTATATATCATACCTGAGCTAAAATTCAGATTATTGGGAACCAGCTTGGGATCCATCTGGGAAATTCTCTGTCACTTCTGCATTATAGGAATAATTGTGTTGGATGTCTGATTGAGAATTAATAAACAGGGATGAAAGACAAATTGTACAAACAGGAGAATCTGTATAATTAAAAGGTCATTTCATCAGTTTGGCCACGACTCTTGTGAACAGTGACAAGATTATGTTGTACTGTAAGCACAAAGTCAGTATTTTTGGCACAGTGTGCCCATGAACTGCACGTGATTGGCATGTTGTGCTAGCCAGGTAGTAACTTGTGCCAAATTCCACGGAATAATCCATGTCCCTGCACCCTCAGAGTAGGATCACTTACGTGGGTGTTCAACCGGCTGATGCGTACCCAGCGATAGAGCTGGGCTGCTGCAATACTTGGAGATCCTAAGGGAAAGGAACAGCAGCTAAACCTATGGCTCAAATTTCCATTCAGGTTCCATTTGCTCCCTTCATCGCAAAGAACTAATTATACTCGTGCTGACCTGTAGCAAAAAATTGTGATGTTCGTTGAACCCTGAACGTTAAATTTGTTTCCTTGCTGCAAACCATGCACATGTAGCTCTTTCTGTGGCAGTCTATGACCACATCCTCCCCAAATCCCTGACCAGGGTAGTTCTGTGGTTCTGTCACTTACCTGAAACCCCACATGGCACCTGCTGCTCTCTGATGCCCTCCGCTGTGGCTCTTCATCATTCCTTCCCGAAATTCCTACCAAGGCAGGACTTGGCACGTACTGCAACTTCTCTGCAGCTGCATCTGTCCCTGACCAAGAGGGCCATGATCAAACACACCAGAAAAATGCTGAGTTACCATTTCCTTTCCTGTGGAAGAAGCATAAATAAGATATTTCTCTATCTCCCTTCTGGATACCCATCAGTTTTTGATAAAGTCATAGACATTAAACACCTTTGAGGCATTTATGCTTCTGGCAATTTTGGCTGAAAGTAGTAACTGGTTCAACGTTTTGGAGGGGCAGTTCTGTGCTTGTATCATGGAGGGTGTCTCCCAGGGGGTGCCACTGATGTTTTCCTTGATGGTTGTAGTACCACAAACCAGAAAAACCGAGGAGGTCTCTGCTGTTCCTCACTGCTGCTCACAAACCGTGTGCAGAAATGAACTGTAACTTTGGAAATGCTGCCTCAACGTGGTCTTTTGGGTGCCCTACAGGCTGAAGTTCTTCATAAATTTATCATGACCTACATAATTGACCTATATTATGTGTCTGTTTGTTAAATAGATTGCACTAATTATAAACATGAATGGGGATGGCTTAGCGGTTATTTATTTATACTGAGGTGTGCGCCTGCTGTCTGAAATGATGTACGGGAGGATCGCTGCCAGATTTTCCTCCTTGGCCCCTCCATATCTGACATGTACCATGGACTATTGTAATAAAACATGAATAGATTCAGCTATCAGAGGGGAAAAAAAAAGAAGGAAAATTGTTTTTATTGCTTTTCTAAGCAAGGGGATGTATCCTCCGGCAGGTCTGTATGCAAGAAAATTAAGCATGAGAGAGAAAACACAACACAGCAAAATTTTCAAGCCCTTGATTTGTAGGGCAGCGAGTAGGGGCTGAGTGTACTTTGCACTTTGGTCACTTTTTTGAGACCTTTCTAGGCTGGGAAACAGCATTACTACACCTTGCTGGTAGCTGAGTGCTATATAACAAATGGGTTTATTTCTCCTTGTGCTTGTGCCTCTCTCGCAGGCTGCAGGAGCTGTTTGAGATCCAGGGTGCCGTTGAAATGTGGTGAATTTAGTGGAACTACACCTGCTCCCAGCAAGTATGAATTTTGCTTTTTAACGTTTCAGACCGACATGCAAAGCCTGGCTGATTTGCCTCTAGGGGCAGATTTGGATCAGGGCTTTAAAGCAGATGTCTGCTGCCACGGACCCCCTCAGTTGCATTAGCGACGCTGTCAGGCGGTTTCCACCGCCGTGTCCTCATTCAGATAGACAGGGTGCGCTGAGTGTAATCTAATTAAGGAGAATTCCCCAGATTTTTTTTCATGTCTGCTATCACTGTGTTTTTAACTTCTCCAAATTCATTATAAACGCGCCCATCTGTGGGCTGTCACATAGCACCGACTCCGAGGAGCTGGTTTTGGAGGAAAAAATAGGTGGGCAGGATGAATAAAGTGGGAACAAATTGCTGCCATTTTTAACTGTTTACAATTTTCAGAAATTGTGCCTTGTATTTCATGTTTGGGATACATTTCCAGGCAGTCAAAAATATATGTTTTACCAGTGGATTTGTGGGCAAAGTATTTATTCAAATATAGATATTATTCATTTGGTAGGCTGGTTGTCGAGTGGCACAGGTTTGTCTGTTGGAATAGACAGCCCATGCCTTTAAAAAACTTTTGTTAGGGAAGATTTTTATGATCTTGTCATAATCTTGGAGTCAGTTGTGAATATTCCAAGGGAGAAGAAAGTAATTTATTGACTTATCATTCTGGTTCGTCTGCAGAAGATTGATCCGAATCTCTTCTACAGAGCCTTTAAAAGTTATTACTAGATTATGTATGATGTTAAGGTTCAAAAAACCAATTTCTGGTAAAAATGCTCTGATTTAAAAAAACTTTTTGAACACGGTATTTGAAATCCAGAATAATTTAGCTTGGAAGTGACACCTCTTGAGGTTCCCTTGTTCAAAACAGGGCCAAATTTGAAGCTGGATTGGATTGCTCAAAGCCTTGTCCAGCTGCGATTGTGACTACAGACAGTAGTTGTGGGATTTCAGAAATGATTTGCATCTTCACATCATTACTTGTTTTCACACTGTTCAGTTTCATGATGAATTTTCCATGTGAGTCTTGTGATATTTTCAATGATTATTATGTAAAGCGTGTCAGAAGCAATTTAAAGTTACTATGAAAGACAGAAAACTGAAAGTGTCTGTATTTCCTTAATATTCATATTATTCTTTTGCTTGATATGTGTAGGAATGGAAATAGGGAAGTACACCTGGCTGCCAATCCTTCCCTATGTATAAAACCCAAGGTATCCAATTATAAAATTAAATCTGGCCTGAAGAGTGACTTGCACATGTTTCTTCATTGTACAAAAATGTGACTGGGTCAGATTAAAGAGGAAAAAACTACTTCAAGGCCCATTCCAATCTGCTGGCACTGCCTTCCATGAGCAGCAAGAGGAGCTGCAGCCACAGAGGCCTGAGACACAGCTCTGAGGGTTTCATTCCGTGGAACTTTCACGGCAGCTGTCAGGGGGGGTGTAAATAGCTGTTCGCAGGTGCTAGTCTTGTATTTATCTCAGAAGTTGCAGAGGAACATATCAAAAACAAACCTCGACTTCAATCTAGGGTACCTTAAAAAACGTGGTATTGTACCCAGCTTAAACATCTGCAGCAGATCTGAGTGCAGTATTGTTTTCTGCTTTGCTGAGTGTTGCTCCTTGTGCCTTGAAAGACAATTCTGAAGGTGAGTGTCCTGCCTTGAGAGCCATTTTTGGAGATGCTTTGCTGTCCCCCTGCCCCTTGAAGAGGAGCTCACTGGTCTCAGTCCTCCATGAGAATTGCACTGTATATTAACAATGGATGCTTAGAGCCTCGTAAGTGACAATGATCCTAAAAGTTATCTCTGTGCTCTGAAAAAATACGTACCTCTCATGTGTTAGGAGGTGTCTAAAGTTTTGTGTGTGAAATAATCATTGCACACCTTGCATCCTCAGTTAGTTTTTCCATGTCTCGCACCAAATACTGATGAATAAATATTAGTGGTAGCCTCTTGTTAACCTTCAATCATCCCTGCTTCAGGAGCTGTAGGGCTGTTCTCCAGTGTTTCTAAGCTTCCTTGAAGAAACAAACTAATTTTCAGTAGTTCAGTTCCTATAAATGAATGTATTTTCTAGTGCCCCAGTGATAAATTCACTCTTGCTTATGTAGCACTCACGTGCCAGAGTGAATGCACAAGTGCCTGGATGAATACTAAAGATCACCTCAGAGAAGCAAACATTGGAAATGTCTGTCCTTCAACTTGAGGCATTTTAAGACTTTTTTTTCCAACACCAGTCTCTCTGCTCTTTAAGAATTGTGCCTTTAGGAGCACTCACCCTGGGCGTGCAGAAATGCAGACACTAAACTCCATTAATTGCTTTTGAATGTTAAGTGTAGTATTTGGTGCCACCTTTTTTCCTCAGTAAATAGGGTCACCTATCTGTCTTCTAACATAACTTATGAAAATAAGTCTATTTTTGAAAATTGTAGTCTTAGTCTCTCTGATGAGCTCAGTTACTTTGATATTGTGACGCAGAAAAATGATGCTGTGAGATTTCCATTTCTTTCCCGAATAAAAAAAATCTATTGACATTAGGCATCTGTGTGGTGGTTTGAGCCACCTTCATGCTCAGTGTGAAGCAGAAATTGTGCATTTCTTGGAAACAGCGTAACTGAAACAATCTCTACTTTTTAGTGGAATATATAACCACAGTTGTCTGGAAAGGTGATGTTTTAACAAGTTAAAATATTTTGGTTGAATTTGCAAAAGCTATTTTTCAGCTAAGACACTGAAAATCTCATCGGTTTGTGGAATAGTAGTTGAAACGCCCTAAAGGAACCCATCTCTGAAATTTTCTTAGTATTGTCTTCGGTGAACAGCTGGCCCATGGTTTTCAGGCAGTCTGTACGTTGAGTTGTAGTGCAGAAAGCCGCTGCAGGGAAGATTGCCCAGCAGAGCAGGCAGGTGTCCCGTGTGTGACCATGGAGCTGGTCTGGAGAGGACTGCCCAGCCCCAGGGAGATGGGAGAAGCTGGCTTACAGAAAAGTTTGGGAGAGCTCATCCTTTCCACATGCTGATTGTAATCAAAGCCAGGCACTGGAGAGAGCGGCGTGGGAAATAAAACCTTCGTCCCTGACAGTGTGGGCTTGAGGGCTGGGTCACATCAGAGCTACCAGGGAAGCGGAGCACAACAACACTGAGGACTTTCCCAGAAGGAAGAGAGGTTACTTGTGTTAGGGACCAGCGAGCCAGAGGAGGAGATCAGCAGAAATCTGCTCAATAAATGTACTGGCCGGCCTTTTTCAGCCAGCGAGGCAAGCCCTTCCTGGGGACAATTCAGCTGTTTGAAGTGCACAGCATCCCAGAGGGATGGTGGAATCAGGTGCTAAATTTCCCCTTGTGTTCCTGGAGTAAAGAAAAACGCGTTGGAGTTGACCTGGCACCAGCCGTTTGCCCACCACCCATGAAAACCACGTCACCTCTTGCCCGTCCTCATGAATAACAGGGGTTTGAATTTACCAAGCGATCGGACCCTCCAGCCTGCTATTCATTACTCCAATTAACAATCAGTTGCCTGAAAAATGGGCCAATCTGTTTCTTGGGGAGCCACATAGAAAATCCACAAGGCAAGCCAATTAGCATACCAGTCCTCACCGTCTAGGGAATCTAATTTAGTTATCTGGTTGATCTAAGTACCGAAATATTGTTGTTTTGTTATGGAGCATATAATGTTTGTTAAATGGCCAAAATCCCCCGGGGCCCATATGCTGCTGATACTCCCTTCGTCCTCCCAAGCTGGCAGAGGCAATAAGGCAAAAAACTGTTTTGTCCCGCACATGGCCCCTGTATTTTTCCTGGCGCAACACGGCAGCTGGACGCGGGCAGAACAAACCTTCACCACCCAGGGTGGGCGGGATAGCTTCCCTCCGAAATAGTTGCACACTTGAGCAAGCCCATTGTCTGCCCAGAAAGCATTTCAACCGCCTCTTACCAGGCAGCCGCGGCTACAAATCGTGCGCGGAGCCAGTGTTTGGACAACCTGTCTGCACAGCGCATTGTGCGGGAGCAATTAGTTTGCAAATTGCCCACTTGCACATCCGCGCATGAATTAGTTACATTGCTCCCACAGGATCTGTTATTCTTATCATCGCTGTTGAGGAAGGCCCATGAATAAATAATTAAAAAAAAAAAGGTAATTTGGACAAACGCCTTTCTCCCCCACCAGCGTGAAGTTGTGAGCTTCTTCCTTGGAAAGGATGGGCAGTGAGTAGAGTCCCTAGCAGGAAGAGCGATTCTGCGGGATGTTGCCTCTTCGTGTTTCTTAGTGTAATGGTGGCATGAGTTGTGCAAAGTTTTTTGCTCATTTCATAGCTGTTTTTTTTTTATTTTTTGGTGAAAGAAAACACATGGCAGCTGTCGGCTCGTACTGCCATTCCTAGTGCACGTGCTCTGCGCTGGGAGATGTGACCCCAATCCTGTAAGTGAGAACTGCTCCTTCACTTCTGGAGAAATCCCACACTGGGATTTTAGCAGCCAAAGGAACACCAGCTACCAATATATTCCGGCTGATTTAATGGCATTACTTTTGTTCTGGTCTGAATTTACTGGAGCTGGCGGAGAGCGACGTTGGAAGGAGAGGAATCTAACTGAATGGACAGTCCTTCCCAGCGTTCACACCACATTTAATTCTCCAGATCAAAAACCCAAACTGCAGTCAGCAGAAGGACAGTATAGGTGAGGTGTGGCCACATCTGTCATACCTGGGCATTTTGGTCAGACACTCCAATTAATCTGTGCCTGCCAAAGAGGTTGTGCTCTTAGCAGATTTGTGCAGGTGTCCGAGGGTTCTGCTGCCCAGCTTTGAACCTGCTGATGTTTCTCCACTGTCCTGAGCTGGGTTGTAGCTCAGCTGCTCGCCTTGCATGCCTTGCAGGTCCTAATAAAAGTATTCAGATGCTGCTACTTCACCTTCTGGACCACTGCATTCCTTCCAGATGTCCAGTGGTAGTCCAGTGGCTACTGCCAAAGCTGAGAAAAGTTATAGAAAAGCAAGTTGTGGTCAGGTGATGTGAATGTCCTGCTTTGCTTTTGGGAAATCTCAAAAGCTGATGTGGTAGATGCTCTGTGTCGTCTACATTTTTAACTTCAAGTCACCAGAGGCCACATAACATCAGCCAAAAAAAAAAAAAAGAAAAAAAAAAGGGAAATAAATTCATCTCTGTCTCATACCTTTATGCTGTATTTTCTGGTAATGTCTTTTCTGAGGGTGCATAGCGTCACTCTGCTCCGTGTACATATGACACCGTGTATGAACAGCCAAGTTCACAGTTGACACAGTTAAAAACAGCGCATTTTTTTTGGCTGCTGTAAATAACATTAGGAAATACATGATACAAAAAATTTTCTTTTTTTTTTACCCAAATTCATCTTGCTTCTGAGAGAGAATGTGTTCCACCCAAGGCGTTTTATTCAACATTTTCTTCAGCTATTTTAGGTACCGTCCCCAAGGACTGTCTCCAGTAACCACCTTTTCCGTGGAGATGTAGATGTGCTTTTTGAAAGCAAAAAAGGATTTTTGTGATTGGCTAAATTTACTTGCACATCTGACCAGACCCTATCCTATTTAGTGTTGATTTATCACCTTTGCAAATGTGATGGAAACTCGGTAACATTTCTTTGCAGCTCAGTGGTCAACCAAACCCTGCTGAGAAAAGGCTGGTGTTGGTTTAAGGATTTAGCAGTCAAATAGATTGAAAACTTGCCAATATGGGCACAGCCAATTTTGTATCACACTCATTTCTATTTAAACCAGAATGAGATAAAATTCCTTGGAGAAGCAGTGGTAGTATTTTATCAGCATGTTTACAATCTTTGAGCCACCTTAAAATCTCATGGAAAAGGGTCACTTGTCTTTTCCGAAACCATAAAAAGCAGGACTTCCTGATGCTGTGTTAGCTCTCCCAAATTCTTTACACATTGAGTTGTCTATTTTTCTTCCTTGGAATGATAAAGAGCAAGTAATTACCTGCAGCTTTCTCCAAAAGATGTGACCACTTTTCTTGTTTGAAACTGCAAAAGTTTATTGGCTTAAAGAAAATTGTTCTGAACAGTGAATGGCAGCTTAACAATCAGCGTCTTGTAGGAAGGCCAGCTAACAGACAGGAGATATGTTTGCTCTTGGTAAAAGTAGGAACTTCCTTCTTGCTTTCTTTGATTCTATTAGTCACGGTCTATTTCAGTGCTGTCTTTTTATTTCCGTGTCTGCCCTTGCCAATTCCTGCCTGCTGGTTGGTAACCACTGGTGTGACGATTTCCCTCGAGCTGCTGCAGTTTAAAGAAATCGTGCCTGTGATCCTAAGTCTCATCATCCTGTTGATGGTCCTAAGATTTGAGGAGCTGGGGCTGTGCATGGGGTTAAAAAGGACCAGGATGCAGCTTTTCTGCCACAGGCCACTGCTCTTCGATCTCAACTGTGGTCCAAATGCTTTGGGGAATGGGTAACTGCTGCATTTTATTAAAGACATGCAAGTGAAATAATAATCGGATAAAAGGATCATTTATTGTCAAACGATTATGGAGCTGCATTATGTGATTTCATATCTTTTCCTTCAAAATCTCTGCATTTCAAACCAGCTTGCGGTTTTACTCTGCGCCATTAACACTTTGGTATTACACAGGAGTATATTTCACATGGCAATTCGGTGGGATATGGATTATGTTATCAGGAAATAAATAAAATTTTCTCAAGTTGGCCTTGGCTCTGCTGGTGGTAATCGTGAAATTGTTTGTCCTTAAGCCATGGCAGAGGATTGGATTCTTAAAAACTGGATAGAGAAAAATGCTTTTAGAGTGATTTCTTTACACTAAAAACATGATAGTCTTAAAGCTAACTGATAATCTTTGTGAGCCCTTTCCATGTGAAGCAGGAGAGCAAACAGATTCCCAGCTGATATAAACCAACATAGCCCCGTTTGCTGAAAAAGCTGGGTCAGTCCACAGCAGCTGAGGATCCAGCCCCGTGACTGAAAGAATCCTCATCTTGCTGGCAAAACGAGAGAAAAGACCGTAACAGGATTTTGTGAGGACAAATAATATTAGAAAGCAAATAAGATGGGCTGGGGACCAAATAGGATGCCTGTTTCGTTTGTCATTTATCAAGATTTTTTTTTATTTTATTATTATTGGGATGTGCACGGATGGGGGCAAGTTGTCTCGTAGAGCCACTGAGGGCTGTTAACCTTTTTTAGTGCTGTTTAGTGTTTGCCACTGTAGTGGAGTTAGGGTCATGAATGGTACACCTTTAATAACAAAACTCCTGAGTTAATCTCCTCTAGAGGTCTGCGTGACATTACTGGCTATAATCTAACCCTTCTAGGTTATTGTCGATGCACTTATGGGCATAAAACCTTCTTTGGGAGAATTAGGTATTTTCTCATTATGCATGCCAGTAGCTTTTCACTGAATATCACTCCATTTCCATGAAAATCTGAGTTTCTCTGGCAAGTTGAGGAGTTTACCTAGTCTGTATAAAAGGATCTTAAGAATTTTCTACTGATCTTCCCTCCAACTACCTCTGAATTACTCAGGTGAGATACTCTCTGATGAACTGCTGGAAAATGAAAGCAGTTTGTCTTTGGAACAGGCAGATGCAGGATGTGCGCGGGGAAGGAAGCGCTGGAAGCAGATGAGTCCCTGCTGTATGCGGAGTCATTTCAGGACAACGGCCTGGTGGTTGAAGCATCCATCCTTTTCTGTTCCTTCCTCTGCCCACAGGACCTCGTTGCCCTGTGTCCTGGGAAAACGTGCAGCTGCTTGGGCTGACCGGTGACCAGCTGCTTAAAAGGTGTTTAAGGTTTCCAGGGCTGCATGTAGACACCCAAAATCTGAGCCCCAGGCAGCCACAGCCTATATTGGATCTCAGCTCCTGTGAGGGAAGTAATGCTTCATTTCTCTGCCTTTGCATGTCCAGCTTTAGCAAACTCTCCTTGGAAGAGAAAGGGACCTCCTCTTGCTTTGGTTGTCATGCTAACAATAAACAACCACAGCACGGAGACCGGAGTGACCAGAGCAAGAGAAGCTGTGATTCCATCGCTGTGTCACCCCTCCTTGTGCCACAGGTGCTTTACTGATTTCGTCCTCACCTGGGATATCCAGGAATGCACAGGCAGCAGGGCTGTGCCTCGGGAGGCAGGAGCTGACCAGCACCAGCTCTCGTGCTCCTCGCAAGGCGGAGCAGGGAAATCGGGTCACAGCAGAGAGGGGTTGCAGTTTTGCCATCTGCAGAAGAGTTTGTAGGAGTTTGATACACTGGGACAGTGTCCAAGGAGCTGGGAGTGTTGGAGAGCCTCGTCCCTCTTGGGTTATGAAAGGCAAGGAGGACTTTGCTGGCACATGACATCTCCAGTCAGGTCTCACCTGCACGCAGCTACAGCTGCAAACCACTGCTGGTCTTGTGCTGCCCAGGTATGGTGCTGCTGAAATGTTTACGTGTGTAGAAACCTTTTGGGGGGTTTTGCCGAGATGCGATCCTGTGCCAAACTCTGCAACACAGACATGAAACAAGCTGGTGCATTCCCATTTCCCACCAAGGCTTGAGCACGGCTGTGGAGGACAAGCAAGGTGGGAGGTGTTGTAGTGTTTAGTGCTGTGGCTGTATTGTGAATAAACCCTCTCTACTCCAATACAGAGGAATGCAGGACAGACTGGCAGGGGTATCCATGTCCTAGAGCCACGGGATCATTGAGAGCTCATAGCTAAGCTGGAAATCAAACTGAAGCCTCTCAGGTGCTTGAGACAAGCCACCTCCACCTTCTCTTTCTAACTAGCTCACCTCCGATCCTGTGTGCAATTCAGCTCAGCTGGCTGCCCAGCACTGGAGAAATCCCAGACTGATCTGTGTTACTCCTGCCAGCCAGTTTTGTTTTGCTTTAAATTCATTGCTTTTTCTTTTGAGAGACTTGTTCAGAGGGGCTTGGCTTGAAGAGGGGCTGAAATGCCATCACACATTCTGTACCTTATGAGAGGAAGTGTAATTAAGCCACCTTCCTCTTAAATGCACGGCCCACCTTTGAATAATCAGGGAAAGCCACCACAAGGGTTAAACACTTTATTTAGATGGCTTTGTTTGTTACGTGTGTGCTTTGCTTGTTCTGAGAATTAACAGAAGATAAGCTAAAAGTTCATTTATAAGAGTATTAAAGGATAATTATGATGGAGTAAATGCAGCAGGTCAAAAGGCATTATGATGAACAGAATCATAATATAGGGCTTGGGAAAATAAGCTAAAATGTACAATGCCTAACATCACTCACTGAACGCCACAGAAAGTGTTCCTCCTCGCTGCTTCTCTCTGCTTCTTCATTCCCCCTCTAAATTAAAGTACATCCATCAGCACTCTGCCGTTTGAGCATGAATATGTCATGATAATCAGTCGCAGTAACTTAAATTAAACTTTTGGGCAGGCATAAATATGTGACCTTTTAATATCAACGAAATGATAAAAAAGATTTGGTAGGAAATCTGTTTCAATCAGATTAGAGGAGAAGTGGGTAAAGCTGATTACAAGCCCACTAAACACAGTATTTGGGCAGTATTTGTTCAGAAACAATAGCGTTAATTCTACTTTAACAAGTATTATCTGGAAAATCAATAATTAATGGTAACCCATTATCAACTTGTAATTTAGCACAGAGATTAAGTTGGGGGAGAAGTGAAAGCGAGCGGGCAACCTGCTTTTACTTGACCTGTCAGGCTGATGGATTAGCAAGTGACAGCAGGGATTCATATTTTTTTAAAGGAGAGGTGGTAGAAATAAGTCAATTTGGGCCTCTTGCTGTGTAGCATCACCTTGGCATCCTGGTTCCTCGAGCTTTGCAGGAGAGCTGCCTTGTGCAGCCAGGAGGATGACGAGTTGAGTGGCACTTGGTCCTGGGACAAAGTGTGGGGACATCACCCCCAAATCCATGGGATGCATGGAGAGAGGCGAACAGAGGAGGGGAGAAGGTGCTGTTTGTGGGTGGTGTGAGCCTGTGTAGCAGCATCACCTTGCCTGGGCTTCCTGCAGGTGCATCTTTAACATCTTTATGCAACTCCCAACTTGCCAAAGTGCCCCCTACCATGACTGACAGGGCTTGTAGCAACATGTGGGAATGCAGGTGAGCAGCCAGATTTTCCTCAGCCAGCTCCTCCTTTCCCCCAACCACACCAGTTCTGTTTGGGGAAACAAATTTGTCATCTGTGCAGTGCTGGGACTCAGATGCCACCTGTGTGAGTGTGTGTGGGTTGGAAGTGGTGTGCACGACTCGTCTCTGCAGTAGATCATTGCAACAAACAGATGCCAAACAGATGATGGTTTTTTGATGACAGCGTCCTTCCAGAGGATACAGATGTCCTGGTCAAGGATCTGAGTGTGTGCACATGTGCGTGATTCTCTCGGGGTGTCTCTGTGTGTGTTTGCTGAGGCCAGAGAAGGCTTTTAGAAGAGGAAAGTTGCTGTTTGCTAAATTTCAGGTGGACAGCAGTGAGCCTCCACTTCCTCCTCGCTGCTGGTCTGCCCATCTTCTCCTTCTGGGCAGAGGCTCTTTCTTCCCAGAGTTGAGTTACCCACCTGGTTTTGGGCAGAGTGGGGTGCAGTCCATGGGCTGTGGTGGTTTATGAGAGCAAGAGAGCTAAAGGAGGTGGGTTGAGGACAGTGGAATGCAAGAAAGGCAGTGCTAGAGGGCTTGTGGAGGCCCTGGTGCTGCTGGACATGGCTACGTAGCCATGCACAGGTGGGATGCTCTCTGCCTTGCTCGAGGGAAATGGTCACAAATGGCAAGCAGAGGCCTGTGAATGGAAGAGAGGCAAGTGTGCAGGAATATATCACCTCTTCCAGCAGAGCTAGAGCTGGAAACGCCTCACGTTTCCCACCAAACCCACTCTGACTTGGTGTGTGTGAGGGACACCATGGCAGGATGAGAAGCCCAGGAGCTGTACTTGCCTCTCCGTTTCCACTGGCTGCATCCTCCGTTTCTGAGCTGCCCTGACAGGGCCACTGGATGCCCGGCTGATGTCTGGCCACTGGCTGGACAGAGCTGGCTCTGGGGCACAGCGTGCAGCGGGGCGGTGATGGGGGTTTCTTTGACAGCCAGCAGGGCGGGATGCTCTCAGCGAAGGGAACAGATTGAAGGCAGATTGTGTGGGTGAGGTAGCACCGTGCTACATGGATAGGGAGTGGCTTCAGAAATGGCATTTAATCATTCAACATTAACACAAGACATCTGTCACCACCCTTGGCAGTGATGATGCTACACAGCAAAACAATATGTTCTGGTGCTCCTAATCACGGGAAAAACACTACTTTTTTTGCAGTGAGTTCTTTTAGTGCCCGGCACAAATCCTTCTATTTTATTATAGCAATCCCAGCCAAATCCTTCAATAAATGGAGTTTTTATTAATGTGCAGCTGTTGAATGAGAAAAAATAAAACTCAGAAATAAAAATGAATCCCTGAAATAATCAGGCTGATCCCATGCAGTAAGAACAAACAGGCCGACCACATACTTACAGCTTTTTGGTATTATTTAAAAATATGGTCAGGGCTTTTCTTTCCCACTCTGGTGGGGTTTTTTTTTACACAGACCTGATTAGATTTTGCTCAGGAAGATACCAAGCTACTTCTGTGAGCTGGAAATGCAGCAAGAAGTGAGAAGTGGTGGGATGAGGGTTACATCCAGTGTAAGAGCCTGATATTTTCCTGCTGCCGTGGTCAGGAATCTGCTTTGGCCAGGGAAGAGAGTGGCAGGGTGGCACAGTGCCCAGGGCAGCTGGGATCTGGCTTTGCAATGAGGGATGCGCCTGCAAAAGAGAACAGTGTCAAAAAAAGCAGGGTGTAAAATGCTAAGTGACAAAAATCCTCTGACCGTGGCAGCTCTCAGCAGAGGGGGGTGTGGTTTGCTTTAACCAGCTGCAGTTTGGTGCTCTTTGCCTTGCCAGGTGAAATGCCAACCAAAAGTGCTATTTTGCAGCTAAAAGGAAGGAAGGGAGAGTGATCCCATGGTGGTGTGGTGGGTGAGGCAGGTGCTGAGCTGGGTGAAAAAGCAGTGCCCGCCCTGGATTTGTCCCCAGGTCCTTTCCCTGTGCACATGTCCTGCCCTGCCCTGCCAAGGCATCTGTGAGCTCTGTGTGATGAGTGGAGAGGCCTGCCAGGAGCAGAACAAATCTCCTTCCTTTATGCTCGCTCTTGCTGCCGGGAAATCTGGTTCAGCCCTGCTCCACCCACGGCCCAGCCATGCGACCGCACGCGCGATGGGAGCCGGGCTAAAGCAGGTCCCAGGCTCCAGTCCAGCTGGCAACGCAGTGACCATCGAGGGCTGTTCTCTGATGGCTCCAGCCCAAAGGAGAGTGCTGAGCGAGCAGAGATGTCGGAGAATTGCTGGAGCTGCCATCGGATGTGTGCAGGTGTATCCAGGTGGCTGAGACCTCGGACAGCCCCGTGGGGGCCCGCCTGGAGCTAAACCTCCAGCAGGAGGGCAAAGCCAGCCTGGGCAGCACCCTAGAGCCAGCAGGGCTTTCATGCAACCTCCGAGGTTAGCTGTGGCCCTTGGGACAGTGCCTGTTACCAGGAGCCAGACCCTGATCACTCAGGGGTGCAGCCTGGCCGACGTGAGGCGGGAGGGAATGTCCTGAGCAGATAGCACCCTGCCTACGAAATGGCACGGCCATCTCTGCTACTCATTCTGATTAAATTCGAGCCAAAGTAAAGCCCTAATTCTTCTGATTAAAGCTTAGAAGTTAAGCTCTTCGGACAGGATGTGTGCCTTGACCTGTGCTCTCCTAAACCACTTTGTCCATTCCACGACAAGACACTAATAACACACTCCTACATGTTTCTTCTCAGACATACATGATGCCCACTCCAGAGGCTGCGTGATGTGCCTGGGACATCCCACCACTTCTGTCCGAGCAGTGGTATTTATATGTGGTCACCTGGCTATTTTTGGAAGCAGGGAAGTAGAAGGAACTGCTCCAAGAGAAGCAGAGGTCCAGGTCTGCCAGGGTGCATCCTTTAATGGATTGGGTTTTTCCTAGAGGAATTGCCCTGAGAGAGATTATGCAAATGCTGTTTCCTCAGGTGCTCTACAAGCGCGGGATCAGCCCGCTGGCACCGCCCTGCAGGGAGTGGGCAAAAGGCAACCAACGTGGCGAGTTAGGGTGTCAGGGACAGGAGCGGATTTGTCACTGTTTCAGCCTCCATGGATAGGGAGTTTACCCAGGGTAGCTCTGTTTATGAAGCTTTTCTTGAGTGCTCTGCACCCTGCTTGTCTGCTCTGCAGGACTTTCTGAGGATGTGGGGGAAAAGGAAAGGAAAGGAAAGGAAAGGAAAGGAAAGGAAAGGAAAGGAAAGGAAAGGAAAGGAAAGGAAAGGAAAGGAAAGGAAAGGAATCTGATTCCATCGCTTGGGAGTTTCATTTGGCTTTAAGGAGAAGCTCCTGGCACCCGCTGGGAAGTCTGGCCCCGGGCTGCTATGGTCTCAGCAGGGTCTGGGGACACATCCTCAGGGACTCAACCTCCACAGATGTTCCACTTCTTGCAGGGAATCTAGGAAACTTCGGTCTTGAACATCTTGCATGGGGAAGCTCTCCCATCCTTTCCTCCCCTGCACCACAGCCCGGTATTGTTTGTCACAGATCAATGCATTTATCCATGTGGAAAAATGTCATTACCACCAGGGCTCGGCTTTTCTTTCCCCTTGAACCGCCCCTGCTGTGCTGGTGAGGGGCTGGCTAATTGCCTCTTTTCTCAGGTTGCCCCTGGGGATGGCTGCCCCGCAGCCTGCCACACAGCTCAGCTGCACTCTCAGGGCTTCCCCCAGCCTTGCCAAACAAATGAACACTCAGCCACTGTGCAGGACCACGGGGCTCTTTGTTACATCTCCTCCTGTGAGCCAAAGAAACAAAGGGGGCGTCACTTAAAAAGAGAGGGAAGGAAGGATGGATCCCGGGCTCCCAGCCAGGGCAGGGTGATGCAGGTAACCTGCTTGTGTGTGCATCCTGCTGGGATGGCCCCCAAAACGGGACTGAGGCACAGCTTTCCTGCCCTGGGCTGGGCAGGGTGACAGGAGCAGAGGGGAGGGCATTGCCCAGGGTTTCTGCTGCCACTGCTGCGTGTTCACCTTTCGGGATTCTGGGGAATGCTTTGGCTGGAAGGGCACTGCAGGAGCGGCAAAGGAGGCTGAGCTGGGGGATGCTGAAGGAAACTGGTGACCAGGCATCTTTTCCCTGGAGAAACGGGAAACTTTCTTGGTATCAAGCAACAGGAAATAAGAGCCTTCATTGCCATTTCCAAATAGGAAGAAAATGCATTTATTCTGCCTTCAAAATCTGTCGTAACCTTAAGCCAAAAGGGAAGACTGCAGACAATAATCCCACAGGGGAGAAGTTTATTTCTTCCTCTTATTACTTTTCCTTTTTTTCCCGGAGTGTAACAATACCAATAATGTAAGTCCTGTCTGAGATGATTAAATCTTTATTCGTTGTCAGCACCATTCAATCTGTTCATTTTATACAGCATGTTCCCTTTTGGCATCAAGGCCCACCTTGACTATGTTGGAGGAATCCTGTCAAAGCAAAGCCCAGGAACTGGTAGAAAAGCTGGAAAGTCCTCGGTGCTAAAATCTGTCCTTTATTGTAGGAAAAATTAGTCCCACAAGAAAATTTTACAAGTTTTACAACTGGGTGCTGCCCATGTAGGAGAATAGAGGAGAAGACGGTGTAGGAGTGACACTGGTGAGAGCAAGGCTGAGCTACAAAAGGAGAACCAGGCAGGGGAAGTCCCCACGTGTTGAAAGCTGCACTTTCCGCAAAAACAAAATTGCAGAATGCAGTCTCAGAGCACAGAAAACACATCCCTGAGTGTGTGGAGGAAAGCTGGGCAGGAACTGCTTTCCTTCAGAGTCAAGTAAAATGGGTGAAGTGAGCTACAGGAACTCTTATCTGTATTTCTCACACCAAATAATGTGGTTGCCTACAAAGACGAGACTGTGCCTTCGCTCTTCTGAGAAGGAGGATCCGTGCACATGGATATATTTATGTTATTTTTCTCTTATTCCTATAGGTCCTTTAGATGGTCGGTTTGGGACAAGATAGCTTTGGTAAAGCTTGTATGGTGTCAGATGGGATCTGTGAGACAGCCTGCAGCTAAAAGACCCCAGTTTATGTCTATTAGGAGTCCAGTCGTTAATAGGAGAGAAGGAGGACACTGTGAAATTCATTAATGACTTAACCTGGTCTGTCTGAAATAAATGGAGACGTTGGTTTGGGAAGCCATGCTTCAAAATCTCCCTGCTCAGCTGCCAAGTGGAGATGGCTGGGAAAGCCCAGGTGCCATTTGTCACAGCAAGCCCAGGCTGAGAAGCCCAAGCTGAGAAAGGGATCTGGACCTCTTTGCACAGCCAAAACCTCTGAATTCACCTGCAGGTAGAGTAGCCCCATTTCAGCACCTGTTTGCACTCAGGAGAGCCCATCCAGAAAGCCGTGTTAGGGGGAAGAGTGAGAGTAGCTGCCTGCGTGCTGGTGTCCCCCTGCTTTAATTAGGTTCGTTTCTTTCATGGCAAGTGCTGTCATACCAAGCTGAAAAATCAATACCATATGGCAGAGCACTCAGATAGCAAACTTGGAGATTAATTAAAGGAGAAGTGCTTCTGTTAGGTCTCAGAGCATAGCGCCTGTGATTAGGCATGGCTGAACTGGTTTGGAAATGCAAAGGCTGGGCAGCACCAGAGCTGAGCTGGACAGTCTGCCGCTCTGGGGACAGAACAAACTCTGATCCCCCTTTCTTTACTCTCCGAAATACCTGTTTTACCCATTTTCCTGGATTTTCCTGCGTCTTGCTTCCAGATCAGGAGAGGTAGGTGAGAAGCGAAGCGTTGTCCTGGAAGGCTTCTGCAGGAGAGGTTCGGAGAGGTTCGGAGAGGTTCGGAGAGGTTCGGAGAGGTTCGGAGAGGTTCGGAGAGGAGAGGAGAGGAGAGGAGAGGAAA
>VYZT01026421.1:32808-50078 GCA_013400735.1 Pomatostomus ruficeps
CGAGGCCCGGCCGATGGCACCGCGCTGCTGGCCCCGGCCCTGGCCTTCAACCTGGGCTGCGACCCCGCCGCCGCCGCCCAGCTCCGCCTGCAGGTGAGCCGAGCCCGGGGAGCGCCGGCGAGCGGGCGGGCAGCGGCAGCCGCGGCTCACGGTGCGCTCCATGCCCTCCGCAGAGGTACGAAAGGACCGGCGCCGGCGATGGCAAGGGCAGCCGCTCCGTGCTCTCTGTGCCGCCGTTCGCCAAGGAGCTGCACCTGGAGATGGTCTGCTCGCCGGCCTACAACACCCGGGGGAGCTACGACTGCGTGCTGTACCGGCACTTCGAAACACCGAGGTGAGCAGCGCGAGCAGGCACTCGGGGTGGGTTCGTGTGATACACTGTGTGTGTGTGCCGGCTCCTGAGATGCACTGTGTGTGTGTGCCGGCTCCTGAGATGCACTGTGTGTTTGTGCCGACTCCTGAGATGCACTGTGTGTTCCTGCCACACACTGGGGACATGCTATTGACACCCCCAGTGCAGGTGCTATGTAGTTTTAGAATATCCCCTTGCATTGTCCGGTCATGGGTGTGCTCTGTTTGGATGCAATGCTTCTTGTCCTGTCCTTCAGAGGTCGTCTTCAGGTCTCCTGCCTCGTGATCCACCATCCAGTGCCGAGGGCTCACAAGTGCTGCCCACAGACCTCCATTATGGGCCGTGTTTGTAATCCCAGTTTTCAGTGGAGTAGTCAGCAAACTGGATGTGTTGCCATCTTCCCTTCTGACACCTGAGCGCAAGCATCTTTCATATGGCTGTCAAGGCTATCTGTTGGAATTATCCTCAGCTATTCCATAGATAAGGTGGAGATTTTGTCTGAATGGGACACTCTAATGACCTTCTTTTTCTATACCATTCCCAGAAGGCTCCTGTTCGTAGTCTGGATACCCCTGGTTCCATCCAGTGCGTGCCAGATCTTTCAGTGGCTATTGATAGTTTTATTTACAGGCAAGGAGTGAGTCAGTGTGAATAATTACATTATTTTCTGTAAAGACACTTGTGATGCAAGGCAGGAAGGGCACACAACCAGAAGGATTTACTCTCTTTCACTGGTGAAACTCTGTTTTTTTTGTAGGCTGGTCCAGGAGGGAGACATCCTGTGTGTACCAACATTTGGAAATGCTGAGTTTATAGAACTGAATGCAGACAAATTCCTAAGGTAGGTGTCAACAAACTGTGGCTCTATTACTTGGTACCAGAAGAGCAGAGAAACTTTTTCCACAATTGACTCTCTTGAAATCAGACAGATTATTCCATTCTGATCTGGATTTTAGTGTTTTATCTGTCCCATAATATACTGGGAAGAGGGAAATGTTTTTGTTGTATTATGGAGGGCTGCAACTAAGAGGGAGGCCACTGTTAGCTCATTTGAATAGTTGTGAAGGGAAGAAAGGAATAAAAGAGGTAGAGCAACTGATGGGGATAAGGAATGAAGAGGAAGGGGTGGCCTGAGGACAGCCAGAGCCACATAAAGAAAGCAAAGTGGAAGCGGGGCTTCTCAACTTGTGACAAACAACAAAATGTGAATATAAGCCCTCAGAGTTCATGTTAGAATAACTTTCTGTTTGGCCACCTGTTCTGCCTTTCTCGGTTTTGCTCATGTGGCTTTGGAACAGTTGTGCTAAGTGGGAGAAGGTCCCCTTTGCATCAGAGCAGGGGTGCTCACAGTGCCACACGTTCCCAACATTCACATTGGCTGATCCTTGTGGACACTGCGAGAGGACAGGAGCATCTCTGCTTACCCGTGCTTTTCAGCTCTCTTCTTGTTGACATTTGCATTGCTCCTGCCTCCAAAATCTTGGCTCAGCTGCTTAGAGTGCTTGTTTTTTCCCTGCCAGGTGGCCGGAGCTTTATTTCAAGGTGAAGAAGATTGTGGGCATGGTGGAAGAAGAGCAGTCTGAGGGTTACCTGGTGGACACCCAGAACACGTCTCTCTACCTGGTGAGATGTCAGTAGACAGCAGAGAGAGGAAATCTGAGCTTGCGCTGTGTATGATGAATGTACCTCTGGAGGCCTGTGCCTCCCGCCGTTGGAAAATGACATTTCAGGACAGATTTTGTCACTTGGCGCCTGTCTTTACTTGGGTGGTGTTTTTCCTGTCTCACAGGGGGGTTCAACAAACAGCGCCGTCCCGTCTGCCCCAGCCTACAGCAGCAACGAGTTCTGGAGCAGTTTGTCTCCAGCGGGACTTTCCGATGTGGTGAAACAGCTCTGCGATGCTCTTCGGCCTCACCTGAACCGACGGTGAGTTAGAATTCCGTGGAGTGAGCCCTGAGAGAGGTGGGACCGTGGCCACAGGGACATTTCCCCGTCTGTTGCAGGGCCAGCGCGCTGAGTGGCGTGGGCAGCGTCCTCCTCTCGGGGCCGAGCGGCAGCGGGAAGCTGGTGGCTGTCAGAGCTGTGTGCAGCTGTCTCAACCTCCACCTCTTCAAGGTAATTCCTCCCATGGCCAGTGGATTGGTGGATTTGCAACAGACAGAGAATTAAAGAAATGGTTTTTACATCAGCCCTGCTGCAGCCATGACAGGAGCCTGCCCAGGAGCTGCTTCTGTGCGCACATGCAGACAAAAGGAGTCTGAGTGTGCTGAGTTTAGCAGCTCAAGCATAAGTGTCACACTGTATGGACACAAAGAAAACACACGTAGCCGAACCAGGCCGAGGAGCCAAAAAAGGAGAGCCAAAAAGGAGAGAGCCAAAAAGGAGAGCCAAAAGAGAGAGGGCAGAACCCTCTGACCTTTATTTATATGTTCTTAGAAATCACCATGGATTGGAGGTAGAAATTACCACCTCTCAATCACACTGGTCAAAGGAAAAATCCATCACATGTCTCCGCCTCGGAGAATGGAATGAAAACAACAAGGACAGTTAGCAAAAACATGGATAGTTAGCAAAAACATGGCCATGTTTACAACAGCATGCGTGAGAAAGTACTACAGCAAAGATAAACATTGAAGAACTGCAAAACTCAGGACAACACATAAGCATGAAGAGATGTTTCCTCTGGAATGTACCCTCCAGTACTCCAGAATCAGTAATTTAGAGATCTCTTTGTCCCTTTCTTCACTGAGAGTTGCTGTTACTGCTGCCAGGCTGATGTACTTTACAAGTATCACAATAATCAGTTGTGTTTCAGCAGAGTGATGTTCTGTCATTGGGTTGACACTGCACCCTAGAGGGTGGCAGGAACTAAAATACACTGAGGTGAATTGGAGAGGTGATGAGGGCAGGGATTGCAATGCAACTGGGTGTTTGTTTTCAATTGTCCCTGCCTAGGTTGGGCAAAAGGCACGTTGGAAAGTGAGGCACAAATGATCTTTAGCTGAAAAAGAAAAGCAGCCCTTGGTTTCATGTTAGCACGTGTACCAGACGTGGCTCAGATCTCTTGGCGTGTAAAAGAGCTGCCCTGTCACTGTGTTCCCCTTCACCAGAGCAGTGAAGTGGCAGGTGAAATTCACTGGAGTTGGTTTTATGTGGAAAATTACATAGTTCAAGCTGACTGTCAGTCTTAAGAATTTGGTTTTATGTCAGTGGCTCCACAAAAACTTGTGCTCTGCTCTCCATATATGGCAAAAATCAGATCACATTTTAGGAAACAAACTTGAGAGCAGCTGCTGTTGCTGTGCAGATCCATGTCTTGAATATCATGCACAGTTCTGGTCTCCCCATCACGAAAGCATAAAGCTGAACTGGAAAAATTCAGAGAAGAACCCTGGGTAAGATGAGGGGTCTAGACCAGTTTCCGTGTGGGAAAAAGCTGAATAAGTTCTTCAGCTTGAAAAGTAAAGAATTTAGGGAGAGTTTGAGACAAGTTTTTACGAGATCTTCTTGAAGGAGATTTTTCCCAAGAGCTTGAGTGGTCAACAGAGCATGGAAGGTGTTCACTTTTCTCTGTGCAGCATGAGACTGTCAGATGAAGCTAGTGGGAGCAGGCAAGCTGAAGGAGATGCTTCTCTGTGTAGGTAAGAGTATTTGGATGAGAAATCTACTGTTATGAAACCACATCTGTCTGGGAAAATCCCTTTTGATGGGAGTGGTAGGTGCCTGGATGGCCAAAATGAGGTCTAGCACCTGTCTCTGTCCAGCACAGAAGGTTCTGGGAATCAAGACAGACTTCACTGACTTGTTAAAAACACAATTTTCCTTCCGCATACCTCTTCTGTTCACTCTGACAGTCCAGGAGTATCCCACAAATGCTTTCATTCCTTGCATCTGTAGAGTTACATTTGCAAAAGTGAGAGGATTGAAAGTCAAAAGTGATGACTTTTCTAGGAGACTTTGAAATTCTGAAAGGACGTGGAAGAAGAAGAGAAATGGAAGGAATAGGGCTGGAAGGTTCCTCTTTTTGTGGAAGGAAATCGTGGGATTGCTCCTTTTTTTGGTGGATATTTTAGAGTAAGCTCTTTTCCTGTTCTTGTCTCTCCAAGTAAAGCTGTAACACTGGGTCAGTGGAGGAGGTGGGTACTGCCTTGACCCGGTGCTGTGCAGGTCACCTGGACATGACCCTTAGTGGGGCTGAGCTCTGACTTTTCTGCACATGTGCCACAGCTCTGGGGATCCAATGCAGGATTGCAGGGATTCCACAGGACCTTCAGATCCATGTTTGGGATGTGTTTGGGAGCACTCTGTCACTGCCATGTCCTGTCAGGTGGCCTCAGGTTCTAGTGGGGTGTGTGTGCAAGGCTACAGCTCTGGTTTTAGAGTTTTGTGCTGCTTTTAAACTCTAACACGGTGTTGAAGCCAGAGGTAGTTGCTGTCCATTTTATTCTTCTGCCCCAGCTTTTACACCTTCCCCCCCTTTCTCACTGACTGCAGTCCTTATGTTGCCTGTCCTTCCCTTTCTCTGACTGTTGTGTCACAGGACACAGTAATTCTTCCCCACTCTAATCTCCACCACCTGATGATCAACAAGTTTTTGTCCTTTCTCTCTGCCTTTGTATTCTTGCATTCAGATACTGCTGCCATTAGGCCTGCCACAACCCTAACTCCTGGTTATTTTCTGTAGTGCACGGAGCACAGGAGTTCCTCTGCCCTATGTCCCTGTCCTTACCCTTTATGTCGGATCCGGAGCTGTTCTCCCTGCTCCAGGCTGCCTTTTGTGAGGGTGAAACTCAGGGAATCCCAGAGATGGTTTGGCTCTCCCTGCACAACCTCGCGGCACCAGGAGGCAGCACTGCCTGTTCCCAGGCTGCTGTTCAAGGCTGGCCAGTCACCTCTCCCCTCGGGTGACTTCATCAAGTGTTTGCTTTGTAAACAGTGTCTGGGCCTCTCGCCACCTCTCACTTCCCCCCAAACACCCGTCACCTTTACCTTCCTTTTGCACTTTGAGCCTGTGTGGCACCGGTTGAGCAGTTTCCTGGGCCTCCTTCTCTATTCTTCACACTGTTCTCCCTGTCTTTCACAGCTCTCCTGTCCCTTCCAGCTTAGCTTGCTGAGCTGTGACATCCACTGTATCGATTTCTGTGGTGCCTTTGCCTCACTTTTTGCAGATAAGACCCTCCTGCCCACATCACCTCTTGCAGAAAAGTGAGAAACAGCCATTTATACGTGCCAAGGCATCCTGAATGTGCCAGTTTTGAATGTATCTCTGGGAAATACCGAGTTTGATCTCCTCTGAGCTGTGAATTGCCCATGGAAAGCTTTGTGGAATGTTGTCCTATCTGCCCTCCCAGCTGCCGTGTTGCAACAGTGCTGTGTGGTGTGTCTGGCAGGTCGATTGCGTCAGCCTGTGCGGTGACACCAGCGCAGCCACAGAGGAGAAGGTGCAGGTGGCCTTCACCCAGGCCCAGCAGTACCAGCCCTGTGTGCTCCTGCTGAGGGACATCGAGGTGCTTGGCAGAGACCGAGACGGGCTCGGAGAGGATGCCAGGGTCATCGCTACTCTGAGGCGGCTGCTCCTGGACAGAGACCCAGCACTGAGGTACGGACCCTGCACATTTGCTGTGGACACCTGAGGCAATTGTTTGCTTCTGCCAGTGGCCTGGCCATGGGAGAGTGAGTTGGCAAATGTGATGGCAGTGTAAGAGGGTATTTCCACAGAGCTGAGACCGTGCGCTGTCCCCTTCCTCTCAACAGCCATCCTGTCCTGGTGATTGGCACAACCTGCAAGCCCCAGAACGTTCCCACAGATGTGCAGACTGCTTTCCTGCACGAGGTGAAGGTCGAAGCCCCTTCGGAGGAGCAGAGGAGGTTGATGCTGAGCATGCTGACTGCCAGCCTGCCTCTGGGCAAGGAAGTGAGCCTGTCCAAGCTGGCCCGCAGGACTGCCGTGAGTGAAACCACAGCAGCGTGTGGAGATGGGCAGGCTGGGAGTGCTGGGCCAGTCTCCCCTAGCTGGCCTTGGGGAAAGGGGGTGATTCCCACAGCCCAGTCAGCTTCTTCAGTGGTTAATCCTGGTGCTCAGACACCAGCTTTTAAATGCAGATTTCTAGTGCCTACGGACTTCACACCTTTTTCAGAGGTGTTGGCTGATGTTCAGCTCTGCTAATAAAAAAAAAAAATAAGCTAGAGCCTTTAAACAGAGGCTCAAGGAACAGCTCTGCAAGGAGATTTTCCCCATACCTTTTGTGGCCTAGGTGGAGCTGTTTCAAGGATTGAACTGATGCTCTTTGTTTCCCCATTCACAGGGATTTGTGCTGGGAGATTTCTGTGCCTTGTTGTCCCACAGCAGCCGGGCTGCTTGCACTCGCATCCAGGCCTTGAGGTAGCACAGGCAGCAGGGGAGGGCAGGGGCTGCTGCCAGCCTGATTGTGCCTGTAGTGGGGAAGAGCCTGACTCTTTTCCTTTTCTTTCCTCACCAGCTTTCCAGGCGGACTGAGCGAAGAGGTGGAGAGAGATTTTTGCACCGCTGGGTTCCCGGTGCTTGAGGAGGATTTTAGTGCTGCCCTGGACCAGCTGCATGACGCCCACTCACAGGCAGTGGGAGCCCCAAAGGTGGGATGCTGGGGCACAAGGAGGGAGTGGGTTCTGCAGAGCTCTTGGCTCAAGATGCCTGCGCAGATCTTGCAGGGCTGTGCTCTGACACGTTCCTTCCTGCACTGTCCTTCCATGTATTCCCCCAGCTTCCAGTGGAAAACAGTCTTCTGGACTTTCCCCTGTTAATTTTCACCCTCTTGGCTTTTGAATTTGTCAAGGAAGCCCTTGCAGTGTTAATTGCAGACCAGTTAATTGGCTGGTGCTGGAGGGGTGGCAGCTGTGCCACCTTTTGAGGGGCAAAGGCTGCCTCGCTGAGGTGTCCGCAGCCACCTGGCCAGAGGGAACAGAGAGGCTGTGGCACAGGCTGGTGAGGGAGCCCCTCCGTCACTTGATCCCTGGCCTTGGATGCTGCTTGAGCTGGCGTGGGCTTTTCTGACAGGCAGGCAGTTTGAAGAACTTGTTGGTCCTTCAGGGAAAGGCATGGAGAGTCTGGGAGAAGCAGCAGTCAGCTTCTCAGGAGGGTGTGATCTGCCTCTGGGAGCTCGGCACCCAGGGAAGCAGCATTTGGGGTGACTGGTTTTACTGGGTGATGTGGCGTTAGGACCAAACAAAGTGATCAGAACCTCTTTTCCATGCCCATGGGTGCAAATGAGTTCAGCACAGGACAGGAAGCCTTCGCTTTGGAGCAGTTCCTCTGGCACCTTCCCCAGCTGCCCACTTAATTCACAGAGTGAGCTCTGCTTTAAGGTGTTTGCCAAGTTTGCTGTAAGACAAATAACCACAGAGCATGCTCAGCAGTGAGCTGTGTGAATGGGAGCTAATTCTCTTTGCACTTTACATTCCTTTATTGATTTCTTAGTAACTGGTTGTGGTCAGTTACCCATTAGCAGACCTGGGTACTCTCAACATGCATCGCTTTCAGTTCCCTGCCTGCACTTTCTCGTTGGTCACACATTTGTGTGCAGGTACAGCCTGAGCCTTCTGGAGAGAACCCATTCCAAACCTCCACTTGTTAACAGTGTCTGCACCATGTCTTAGACTTGCAATGTGCTCCCCTGAAAACAGCTTTGCTGAAGTTTTCCAGCTCCGGCGCTGATGCCTGAGCTCTTTCTAGCGAGGCAGGATAAGCAAAAGTGCAGAGGAGAGGGCAGCTCATCCATTCATTGTCACTGCAGAAGAAGGGCTTGTGACCTTTTGCTTTTAAAGTGTGGGGTTTTTTCTGAAAATCCTTGTTTTGTTTGTCCTGATTTTCCTGGTGGTCTTACTGGACAGCTAAAGAAATAAAATTAAATAACATCATCTCAAGTAGTGAAGGAAGGAGATGCAAATTGGCTGAAGGGGAGAGAATTTTGCCCTGGCCTATTTTTAGACTCCCCACTTGTGCTGGCACCAACAGCCAGCAGCTGGGGGGAAGTGTTGTGGGGCTTTGCTCTTTCTGCACGTTCCCAGGAGAGCTGCTCTGACTCTCAGGAGGATGTCACCCAGGCTGTGGCATTCCAGCTATTCCTAAAGCCATGAGCAGAGCAGCAGTGTGCTCCAGGATTATTTTACTCAGCACAAAATAACCCAAGAGGCATTGGCTCACCCATCTCAGGTTTGGTGTCTTCTCGCTGTTCTCCTTGACCCCTCACATGTCTGCAGCTGACCCCATCCCTGTCTATTTCTTGTGAGCATACATGGACTTTGTTCTTGCATCCGCTCTTTCAAAATCAGGGAGTGTTCCATACTGTCCTGCAGGACGTCTGTCCCTCACATCCTCCTTGCCATCGCAGAGGTCCTGGCAGCCCAGGTTCTGTCCCTCTGCAAGGTGTGAAGCCCTTGCACAGTCTCACCCTCCTGGGGGACGAGGTGCCCTGAACACAAGTCACTCCTAGCTGCAAGATCCAGATTTTTTGTTTTTTTTAAATTTTCTGTTCTTCCTGATTTTTACCTTCCCCCATGCATTCTAGAGGCTGTCTGCAGCAGGACTCTCTCCCCTCAAAGCTGCAGGCAGCCCTGGCAGATACTTTCCCTGGGCTATTCTTGCTGACAGATGATACAAGGGGCAGTGGAGGATTGGAGATGAGGTGAACGCTGTGAGTGCAGCTTGCTTGGGGATGTGTTTGTACAGTTTATTTTCTCCATGGCAAAGCTCAGAAGAGGGGAAATGGATACTGGAGCCTGGAGCAAGAGCTGCCCAGGCACGCTCCGGGCTCAGGAATACGTGCTGACAGGGATTCTCCCTCTCTTGGCAGATCCCCTCCGTGTCCTGGCAGGATGTTGGTGGGCTTCAGGAGGTGAAGAAGGAGATCCTGGACACTATCCAGTTGCCCCTGGAGCACCCAGAGCTGCTGTCACTGGGTTTGTGCCGCTCTGGCCTGCTGCTGTACGGGCCTCCAGGGACAGGGAAGACCTTGCTGGCCAAAGCTGTGGCAACAACGTGTGCCATGACATTCCTTAGGTGAGAAGTGGTTTGGGGGGGGGTCACAGAAGGGGTCTGGCTTCCTCCTGGCAGGGGATGGGTGTCCTCTAACTGGCTTCCTCTTCTCCCTGCCCCGCAGCGTGAAGGGGCCGGAGCTCATCAACATGTACGTTGGGCAGAGCGAGGAGAACGTGCGCAATGGTGAGGATGTGCTCCCTGCTCCTGCACGTGTGGGAAGGTGGGGCTTTGCTTAGTGCTGCAGGGAAGGAGGTAGTGCCTAAACCCCCCTTCTCAACTCCCACAGCTCTCAGCAGGGGCTTGAACCCAGCTGTGTTCCCTGCTCCCTGCAGCTTCCCCTCCCACTCTCTCTGCTCCTGTTGACCCTGTCCCTGGTGTTCCTGATGGGACAGCAGCCCTTCAGAGACACAGCTGAGCCTTGGGTCCATCCTGCTAGGTGCTGCCTGTCCCCACTCAGCCAGGAACAGTCGGTGGTGATGGTACAGTGGGCATCTGGTTTCCATCGACAGCTCTTCCCTGCTGGGAATGTAGCAGGTCCTGTTGCTGTTGACTGCCCCTCCAGGTCTTTTTTCACCTTGTATGCTGTCTCCTCACAGTGTTTGCCAGAGCCAGGGCAGCTGCTCCCTGCATTATCTTCTTCGATGAGCTGGATTCCCTGGCCCCCAGCCGTGGGAGAAGTGGAGATTCAGGGGGTGTCATGGACAGGTGAGTGAGCATCGGGCGTCCTTGGGAGAGCAGCATTCCTGCCTCAGCTGCGGGCGATGCATGAGATTGCCCTGAAAGGCAGAGTCCATTACACCTCTCTTTCTCTGCTTTTTCCCCCCTCTCTGCTCCCTTAAGCTCTCAGCACGGCCTGTCTCTTCTCTCTGAGCATTAGTACTGCTGTTTGCATTGCCTCAGGTTCCCGATTGCCCAAGCTTGTTGTGCAAACATTTGGTTAAGACAGTCTCCTCCATCTGCTTCTGTGGCTGCCAAGTGCTCCCTTTGGCCTCTCCAAGGTCATCCTTCACACCCCTGCTGTGCTGTCCTCCTATTAGCTGCTGTTCCCCTGTGGTGGCAAACCTTTCAGCTGCTTCTGGTAGAAGCAAAGTATGTGCAGCTTAAGAGATACCCAGAAACAGGGTGATTTTCCCTAGGCCTCTTCTGCTAAGCTGGCAGTCCCCATCCAGCCTTCTGAAGGACTGTCTGGGGTTTGGACTACTACACAGTGAGGCCACATGCTCACTGACTGTACTAATGGAGAAGTCTGGAGGCTGTGTAAAGACTCTTCAGGGAAGAGAAACAGCTAAAGTCCAAGAAATGGGCTTGCCACTGGCTTCACTTCTTCCTCTTTTCATTGTTGGCCGAGGGACACACTGGGTGATTTGCCAAGGCCTAGTTGTAAGCACCCTGTCTTGCTCCCTGCAGAGTTGTGTCACAGCTCCTTGCAGAGCTCGATGGCCTTCATTCCTCCAGAGAGGTGTTTGTCATCGGAGCCACCAACAGGCCTGACCTCCTGGACCCAGCTCTGCTACGGCCGGGCAGGTATGTCACAAAGTGAGACAGAGTCCTCAAAGTGAGACTCTGAGGAGTTCCCCAGAGCTCCTGAGGCTGTGGTGGGCAGGACTGTGTCCCCACCATGTTCCCTCTACAGAGATTGTTCCTGAAGCCCCCTGGCTCACAGGAAGCCAATGGGAGGCTGGTGCCTGTGGCTGTAGCAGCCACCATGGCTGGTTGCCCCCACCACTCTGGTCACTGCCCCAGCAGCACAGCAGGGCCATGAGGGACCTGTTGCACCAAACTGGTGGCAGCAATTGGTGCCCCAGGGCCTTTTCTGCAGAGCCACCCCCTCAAACCTATGATTTGTTCATCCTGGGGCAGGACTTTGTACCTGCTCTTGTTAGACCCTGCGTGGCTCCTGTCAGTCCATTTCCCCAGACTGCCACCGTCCCTCCGAAGAGCAGCCCTGTCCTGCAGCACCGCTTCAGGCTCTGTATCATCCACACACTGGACAGTCCCAGGGCCACCCTTCAGCTCCTGGTGCACAGGGCTGAGCACTTGCAGCAGGTTTGCTTTGGCCTCTTCTCAGCTGTCTTCTCTCTGCTGACAGGTTTGACAAGCTGGTCTACGTGGGCATCAACGAGGACCGGGAGTCGCAGCTGCAGGTGCTGAGCGCCGTCACCAGGAAGTGAGTGACCCTGTGCTCTTGCAGCAGCCTCCCACCACCTTCCAGGGGGTCACAGCCCTCTTGGGGCTGGTGCTTAGCCTGCTCCATCTTGGCTTCGTGTCTGGGGAGCACCTGAGGCCACTGAGCCACAGCCAGCAGGTAGGGGAGGAGGACAGAGCAACTTACAGAAGCAAAACTAGGACTGGTTTTTCTACAAGATGGGGGAAGCTCAGCCTGCCTGTCCAAGTGGAGGGGTTGGTAGAGTTTTCCAGCCACTGTGCCCATATGCTCTTCTTAAGGAGCTCAGCCAGATCCTAATGGTGCTATGAGACTGCAGTGCAGCTGCAGGACAGGAAGCTCCCATTTGATTCCTGCAAGAGTTCCGCTGCTGTTTGCCAATCCAAGTGTGAAGGCAGCTCCATTCATCTCATTGCCTCTCCTCCTGTGATGCTCAGGGGTGTTCAGGCTGTGATCTGTCTTTCCAATCACTGGTTGTGTGGGATCACTGAGTAGCAGGGTTTGGCTGCTTTTCCAGCTGCTCTGAGCTCCTTGAGAGCATCCCTGGAGGGAGAAAAGCAAGCCCTGAAATTCAAGTGCAGAGGTATCACCCACCAAAGGCCGTCACTGCCTCTGCAGGGACTCTGTCATGGATAGCTGTGATCACCTCTGCCTGTGACCATGAGTTAGGAGGAGAGGTGAGGGCATGAACTGGCTGCAAGCAGCTTGTCACACCCCGTGTCTTGGCAGCCATGCCCTCCAGCAGCTGCTGCTCCTGCTGAAGGAGGCTCACTGTCTGCAGCTTGGCCCTGATGGGGTGGTTTGGTGTTACAGTGGTTTGTACTGTCTGTCATTAAACATGTTCTCATCCAGCCCTGGCTGGAGGTTGTTCCCAGGCATGTGGAGCACTTAATTGATCTAGGTGAGAAGTCAAACACCAATTGCGTAAACAGACAGTTCTAGAGAGTTCACCCTGCGCCATGGCTCCGAGACTGCTCCCTGCATCCTTTGTGCTTCCTAGCCTGTAACCAGAGAGGCCCAGAGAAGCTGTGGCTGCCCTATCCCTGGACGTGTTTCAAGGCCAGGCTGGATGGGGCTTGGAGCATCCTTGTCTAGTGGAAGGTGTCGCTGCCCATGGCAGGGGAGTTGGAACTGGCTGATCTTTAAGATCCCTTCTAACCCAGACCATTCTGTGCTGTGGTGCTGTGATTCAAGGTTTCCTTTGATCCTGCTTAGAGGAGAGAGGACCTTGCTGCAGGGATGTTTCAAAGAGAGGCGATTGTTGAAAAAAAAGATAAAGCAAACCTGTTTTGTTTTTTTTTTTTTTTTTTGAGCATGCAGAGGACATTCCGGAAGTGGATAAATGTGGATACTCTGCATGTTCCTGCCCAGTCACACTGGCTGCCACAGTTGTCCTGGTCTGTTTTATCTGTGGCTTTTACACCTGCATTTTCCTCTCTTGGCAGGTTTAAACTGGATCCTTCGGTCAATCTCACCACCATCCTAGAGAAATGCCCAGCTCAGCTGACAGGAGCAGACATCTACGCCCTGTGTTCAGATGCCATGATGTGTGCAGTCAAACGCAAGGTGGAGTGGATTGAGGAAGGTAAGGACCCCTGCCCTTACCTGTCCCACGTGTTGCAGCAGCCCAGCACAGGGGCACAGAGGGGAGTTACCACTGCTGGTAGCTGGCCTGTGTGAGAAGATACTCAGCAGCTTCAGGACCACAGTGCTGGGCTCTGGGTTATTGGCAGGCGGGCAGTTTCTGCATATGTGGTCATCTCCACCTCCAGTGCCTGGCCCTGGGGGGAAGGAGGGAGACACAGGAGAGTCTCTGATGGGTGGAGAGGGAGCTTTTGGATCTTGCCAGCTGTCCCTGTCCCCAGCCTTTTCCTGTTCTTTCTCTCATGCAGGGCTGGACACTGAGACGTCTGCTCTGATCCTGACCATGGAAGACTTCCTGCAGGCTGCTGCCAGGTTGCAGCCGTCAGTCTCTGAGCAGGAGCTGCTCAGGTACAGACTCATCCAGCAGAAGTTTGCGGCCTGCTAATGCTCATCAGAGCTGGGACTGGAGAACAGGCACAAACAGGCACCTGCCCGCTCTTCTCTGGTGCCTCCCGGGCCCCCTTCCTTTGAGCTTGGGTGGAAGTAGTGTCTGTGCAGCTCCCCAAGCCAAAGCCTGGTGGAAGTGCTGCTCTGCTCAGCCAGGAGGCTGGTGGGTTCTGTAAGGGTCCCTCAGGTGTCAGCGGTGCGCTGTGGCTGCTGGGAACGTAGCAGGGTGATTTCCTTGTGGGGACAAAGCCGAATCCCGTGGTTGTGGGCAGTGTAGCAGTGTCTCTGTGGGTGACAGGCCATTCACTGGCTCAAACTGCACCTGGCTTGGCAGCAAGTGCAGGGCTGGAGGCAGCTGCTGGTTGGGTTGTCAGCCCCCGGTGAGAGGTGCTGGTCAGAGGGCAGCAGGACACAGGGCACTGCTGCTCCAGCTGGCCTGGACTTGACATGGTCTCTGAATAAATACAGTTTTTTTAGCTTTAGTTGTTCACTGCCTGACCTCAAGTTGTTGCTTGATGATGGTGGCTGTAGGCTCAGGAAGGTCTCTGCAAATGTCTGGGTGGGCTGAGTGGGGCAGAGAAGTCATTGTCCTGCAGGTAGAGAGGGGAGCACACCTGTAAACCAGGCTGGGGGCACTCTCATCCTGCCGGAATGGCTGGAGCCCATGGTGGATGAAGACAGCCTGAGGGAGAGGGGTTTGCTCAGCTGGGAGCTGAGGAGCCCAGTTCTTGCTGGAGGTGCTGGGTGACAGGTCATGAGGTAATGGGAGCAAGTGGCAGCAAAGAAATTCCCATCGGGTAAGAGGAAAAACTCGTCATGGAGAGAAGGCGAATTTCAGCCTCGAAAATACTAAAACCTTGTCTGGAGAAGCCTGGAGCTCCTCTGCCTGCACTAATTTGAGCACCACTTGGCCCAGACACCCTGAGGTCCTGTCTCATCTCCTTCCCCAGCTTCACCACAGCTGCTGGTGGCATCCTGTATTCCCTGCTTCCCAGCCTTTTCCGAGGGTGCCAAACAAATGGCACTTGAGCTGTGCATGGCAGCTGCTGTGGCCAGGTGGCTGCAGCTGCTCTCAGCCTCTGGGCAGCCCCAGGTGTTGCTGGTGCCAGGTTTTGCCCCACCTGCTGCAGGCACTGAGCCTGGTGGCAGCTGGATCCCTGGGCCAAGCGTGGCTGTGAGGGCCTGCTCCCCCCGCAGCTCCTCTGCTAAGGGCTGGTTCCACAGCAGCTTCTGGCATTCCATGTGTGAATCCCCAGCTGGTGTGTGCCTGGAGCGCTCTGGCTCTGCCGCCTGAGCGTGTTCAGGCAGGGCTGTCCCTGACCGCACTGCTCCGTGCTGCTGGATCTGGGCACATCTTCCCCAGGGTGGAACAGAGGGAGCTGCAGCCACAGCAGAAGCACTGGTGGAGCCTCCAGTGTGGAGGTGGGAGCCCCAGTGGGGAGATGGGTACCCCTCTATGGGGCTGAGGAGCATCAAGAAAAGGAGTCAGCACCTGTTTGGGAGGTGCACGTGAGAAAAAAGGTTCCAGCACTGCTGTGAGTGGTGCTGCAGGGGCTGGGCCGGGATGTGCAAACACCTGGAACCCAACTCGGCCCTCCTTCCACTTGAAGGGGGCTCCCAGCCCCGTGCTGCAGGCATGTCTGGCACCTGCAGCTGGGGACCTGCACCCCTCCTGTGCTGCCCCCAGGCTGAGCAGCTCCTTCCTTGAGCCCTGAGGAGGCTGTGGCCGTCCCCCTTGCCCCGTACCCTGCCCAGACAGGGACACACGGACCATGATCGCAGGTAGCTCTCACAAGTGTTCTTAATTAAGGGGAGGGGTCTCCCAGGTGACTCTCAGCCATGTCCCCACCCCCTAGTTGGACCCACAGCTGCTCGCAGCTCTCAGCCACCACAGTCCCATGTCCGTAGCCCTCCTCAGCCTGTCTTCTTCACGACGTGGATGAAGTAGCAGGGCACGTGGGCCTGTCCCGGTGTGTAGGGCTGGAAGTCGCCCAGGACGCTGTGCTGGCACTTTCCCTGGAAGGCCCCTTTCAGCAGAGTTGTGAAGGCCTCCAGCCGGTGCGGGTAGTACGAGAGCCGAAACTTGCTGCAGGGAGGCAACGCTGGTGAGGCAGGGGGACAACGGGGGGCACAGTGCCAGCCACGCCCCGTCCCCCATGCTGGGAGCCACCTCTGCAGCTCTTCTCACCTCAGCTCTGGGTCTGCCCCTGCCTCAGTGGGGGGCACCTGCACCGTGTAGTCCAGGGTCACCATGTGTGCCTTGTTGTTTACCAGCAGCACTGAGGTGGTGATGTCCTTGGTCAAGTCGCTCTGGGAGACCACAGGAGGACATCCGTGTCCTGCGGGGACTCAGTGGCCCCCAGCCTGGGCACAGTCCTGCTGCCTGCCCCGCCTGGTGGCCATGGGGCTGGGGCAAAGGGGACTGGGATGGGGCAGGGCCTGCAAGCCACTGACCTTGTAGTAGATGTTTTTGCCGGGTGGCGCGCAGCCCGTGGCCAGGATGTGGTCGTAGTTGCGGTGGTCAATGACCAGGACACCCCCGGGCCGCACCATGCTGGCAATGTTCCTCAGGGCCAGCTTGTGGTCACTCTGATCCCCTGGAGACGGAAACACTGGCGTCTCCAGGCACTGGCTGTACTCCATGGCACAGCCCATATGGCCTTATCTTACCCATAAACACACACACACACATGCGCATACAGATACCTGCCCCTACCATCTTCCCCCAAATCTCATCTCGAAGAACCCACAGCCCCACCCATGGCATGAGCTCAGGCATGTTCTCAGCCTCACTGGAGCAGAGCATGCCACGTGGGAAACCCACCACCCGACTTGGTGGCACAGGTCTGGGTGTGCCTCCTGCCTCGCCAGAGCTGTGACACTGATGCACAAACCACCACGACTGTGGAACCCAGTGGGCCCACTCATGTCACAGACTGGGGCAGTGGGGCCTCAGCTTCAGCCTCCCTGGAGAAGCACCATGAAACAGCAGCTCCACTGTGTGTAATCCCATCCCACTGATGACATGAGTTAGGACACGTTCTCAGCCCACTGGGAGATGCTGTGCACACGTGTATAAGTGCCCTCTCCTCTCCCCTGCCCCCCAACTCACCTTTGAAGTCAGGCAGGTGCGCAAAGGAGTTCCCGAGGCAGATGACTGCATCAAACCCATCCCCGGGCTTCTCCAGGTCCTTCTCCAGTGTGAGCCAGTTGGCCTCCTCGATGACTGCAGCATATGGAAGTGGATGAGGGCAGGGACACCCAACAGCCTCCCCTTGCCTGCAAGACCCCACTTCAGCATCACCCAGCCCCTTCCCAGGCCCCTGTGGGTGCTGGATCCAGCCTCTGGCCAGCAGCCAGACAGGCAAAGACCATGGCTTGCCTTTGCCGAGCAGCTGGCACTGGCAGGTCCCTGCAGCGAGGCCACCTGGCCAGAGGCAGCCCCAGGTGAGGGGCCGTGGACAGTGCGCTGGGGTGGGGTGTCAGCAGGCCCCTCCCGGCCCCCACAGCCCCCGCACCCCATCGGTCGAAGGGCTCCTCCTTGCGCCGCTCCCAGCGCTCCTTCAGCGCGTACTTGAGCATCTTGTCGCTGGCGTCGACGCTGGTCACCTGGAAGCCCTCCTCGAGCAGCATGATGGAGTCCACCCTGGGGACACGGCTGTCAGCGGGCCCGGGGACAGCTGAGGGGGCCAGGGGGGCGTGGAGGGAGG
>VYZT01026425.1:0-170969 GCA_013400735.1 Pomatostomus ruficeps
GATTCTGTGACTCTGATTCTGTGCTCAGGTAGGGGCTGAGAGAAGCTGCTCTGCTGCCCGTGCTGGCCAGTCCCACCCCGCACTGCCACAGCCCGTGGCACTCCAGACGTGACAGTGATCCCCAAGCACAGCCAGAGTAAGGAGACACGAGGCTGTTTCCTTAACCCAAATTGGAGAACAGTGTCTCCACAGAACACCCAGCCCCCATTGCTTCCATTTCAGACCACTGCTAATCTCCAGCTAACATCAAAAGCACTAGGGCTGGGGGCAGTGATGCTCACTCCAGTGAGAATGGAAAAGTGAGCTAATGTGGGACAGCATTTGACTCAGAGATGAAAATCAGTCCTCATTAAGTCTTTATTTACAGTTCACACTGAAACTAGTTTTACTCCAATACTTCAGAAACTTTTATTTCAAAGAAGTACTGCACTAAATGAGAGATAACAGAGTAAATGCTACATGCATGCATATGCTTTAGTCCTATGTGCTGACCATGTCCTCACCCCCAGCACCCTCCCAGACCAGGAAGGCATCAGCCAGCTTTTGGCTGCAGCCAAGGAGCACACACAGTTTCCATTTTACTATTAAAAAAAACTCTTCAGAATATAGCACATATTGTTCTAACTCTACTGATTTTTCCTATTTGGTTGAATAATTTTGTCCAAACCACAAAGGGTGGAAATATGAAATGAAGAACTGGTGAATCACCCAAGTGCCAAAGATCCAGCACTGCTTTTGGAGAAGGCTTCAGGTCAAAGGAGAGATGTCTTCCTAGGGAAATGGCTAACTGTCTGGAATGGAGAGGGGGCTCAGGATGGGGCTCCTGCAGGTGAAGGGAAAGTTCAGCTGGCCCGGGTGGCACGGCCTGTGTGTCCCTGCGTGTCCCCCGCCCTGGGCAGGAGCGCTGCTGATCCATGGCACAATGACCCAGGCACAGGGCTGAGCATCCCTCTCCTGCCCCAGAGGGAACCTGAGCCTCCAAAGCAGAGGCAGCCCCATGCCTGCAGGGCGGCTCCCGTGCTCCCTTGTGTCCCAGGTGGGGGGCAAAAAGGCAGGAGAAGAAAAAGGTAGAAAGAAGAGAAAAGAGCCATCAAGATCATCTTTGCCTCTCTACCTATAGTGATACAATCCCTAATTTTCATAAATGAGGAAAAACAGCCTCAGCATCTAAGTATTTGAATTTACCACCATGTTTCCTCTGTGCATTAAAAAAAATAGGCAAAATATCCAACAAATCCGACCTACAGTAAATTTCAATATTGAATTGTAATGTTTGCTTGGTTGCTATTTCTTAGTAGCAAGCAACGTGTTAATCACTAGTATATAATTAGATGTCATTTTGGAGCAATTCAAAATCAAACAAAATCTCAACATGCTCTGAACATGTTGTGAAAGTTTACATTACAATTAATTTATGATTACCCAAATGTACATCTAGTGATCTTAAGTCTTCCTTCATACATTACAAAGAAAAAAGACAACTTCTGTTTCCCCACACCTTAGTGCCAGAAGGCCTTCAGAAATAAGGTTCTCCTTTAAATAAATGTATTGTTTAAATTCTGTTTAAATAGCTGAGCATGAGATGAAGAAATGAGATTAATTTGATAAACTAGCTCCTGCATATCCTTGGGCCTGTTTCACTTCTCTTCCTTGGTGTTTTGTTTTTGGTTTGGTTTTTTTTGTTGTTGTTGTTTCCATAAACATTTGTTCTTCCTTTGCTGTCTCTTTCAGCAGATAGAAAACTAAGGTGAACTGGTATTATTGCATTTCACACCAACTCGCTAGAGTCATGAGTTAATTTCAGCACGTTTTCCTGAAGGTGAAAAGAAGTGCACAGCCTTTTGTCCCCACAGTGAGCCAGTGCCATGAACTGCTGAGTGTTCCCAGACCTGTCAAAAATCAAAGAAACAAGGATGGCTAGCGAGTCATGGGAAATCCTGGATGCATTAGTGGATGCAGCCAATATGCTGAATTATGGTTGTGTAATAAATGTACAAGCTGTTGTAGCAGGACACAGCTACAGTAATCACAGTAAGTAAAGTTTTAAAAGCACTCACGCTCCCATCCGTTGTTGGAAACAATGATCGTGTACATAAAAAGGTTAACAAATGGCTACACTTCCCTCCTCTGCATCCAAACCGGAGGAAACCTTGCTGCTTTTGCTGTAACAGGCTACCAGCTGATGTCTGCTCTTGCTCTTTATCTATGTATCCTATACATCCAAATACAGAAGAGGGAGGAGGACTATTTTGGGTGTGAAGTGAGCAAGTTGTTTTATGTTTTAATTGCCCATAATGAGCATGGCAAATGCTGAAAGATGCAAGGAAGAGTCTTGTCCAATAATGCAGTTCTTTATTACCTTCGGATCCCATCTTCCTAACTGTTTCGAGGATGTTGTTAGCAGAGGAAGGCATATTTTTATTTAACATCTTTATTAATGAGCTAAAGAAAGAAAGAAGTAAACACACTAATTACATTTGCAAATGACAGTACATTAGTAGCTATTGCAAACATCACCGAAGACAGAAATAACAGAGGAAAATATGGGCAAGAATAAAAAAATTTAACCTGGAGAAACACAAATTCAGGTCTGAAAGCAAAATTACTCCACGTTTATGCAAGCAATAGTGGAAAGAAATGCAGAAGCAGTAAAAGTGAGGGGGCTGGGGCAGGCAAGAGTACACAGCTGAGCTCCCTGGGGGTGCAGGAGGGAGCCCTTGGGCAGGGCCTGAGAAGGGTTTTGAGGGACATTGACATTTTTGGGTTTTTTAAAAGGGAAAGCATGAACCCCACGCCTTGAGCTTAGAAGTGTGGAAAGAGCAGCAAAGCTGGGGGCTCCCAGGACGCTGGGCTGGGGGCAGCTCCCCCATCCGGCCCGGGTGTGGCCAGTGACACAGCCGCGGGTGATCAGAGGGTGAAGAGAGCTGAGCAGAGCCTGGCTGCTGGCAGAGGTGTGGGCAGGCTGCGGGGCTGTCCTGCTGGCGTGGAGGGGACAGAGCGGCTGCTCCCACGTGCGGACCCTCCAGAGGCGCCACTGATGCAGTAAATGGCTTGCTGGCAACACTGGTAAGTGCCTAAACACTGAAAATTAAGAGGGAAAAGAGCTATGTGGAGATGGTCTGAAAGAGTCCAGGAGCAACAAGATAAAACCGAGTAAAGGCAAACTTCCCAAATGCAGCTCTTCCAAACTCTTTAATAAGCTCCCCGGAGAGCTGGTAGATGTGCAGTCACTCCAGTGACTTAAAATTAGGCTGGATACAAGAGGGAGTAGCGTGCCTGTGCCTGGAGGAAGCGGGACAGAACCCCCTGGTCCTGGGGGCTCTGCTCCCTGCTGGAGGCGGCCGCTGCCTGGTGCGGGCTGCGCTGCGGGGCCGGGCTGCTCCCCGCTCACCTGCGCGCCTGGCTTGTGGAACACGGGTTCGCTGGCCTGCTTGTACAGCTGCTGGTTACTGCTGCTTAATCTCACGGAAGTTACAAACTATAATTAGTTAAGAGACAGCTAATGAGTTATAACACAGGAAGCAACCACAGATGCTTATAGACCAGTGAACCACAGTGTTGTGTGCCATCCTTATCCTGTTAATGGTTTAAAAAGTAAAAGGAAACCGAGCCTCACCCCAGCCCCCTGAGCATGAGTAACCTGGTACAGCTCCTTTCCCTGGAACACTTCAGAGACTCTCAAGCCCTGTCGCAGTTGCGGTGTAGGGATGCTGCTGGAAGTTTCAGCGGCTGTGAGAGGGAGCGGGCTCGCTGTCCTGAAGTACTCCCTCGCAGCTCGGAGCGGGCACAGCGTGCGCCGCTCTGGCAGGCGGTGATGGAGCCGCGCATCAGCTCCGGAGCTGCTCGGCGGCAGCAGCAAGGCCTGTGCCCTCGCTGGCACTGCGGGAGCGGTGACAATGACAGTTCCCGCTGACGCCAATCACCGCGGCCACGTTCGCTACAGCGGTACTTGTGCGGTGGCAATTGAATTGAAACTGCCACATCGGTTTGCATTAGGCCACTTAGCAGCTGATGTGGTTTCTCACTAGCACGGCAGAGGGGAGGGAGGGTGGCTCTGGTGGAGCCTCCGAGAAGTCGGGTGCGAACTGGGACTGGGGGCACGACTGCGCTCAGCCAGCGGAGTTGGACGCTGGCTGGCTGGAAAACAATTTTCTTTGAAATGTCAAGTTCGAAAAGGTTGTTTTCCCCCACGAAAAAGTGGCAGGGTGGCAGGCTATGAGTCCTGAGCTGCAGAACAGCGTCTCTGCAGCTGCAGCAGCTCTGCTGAGCATCCGCGGTGTCCCCGGCACAGCCAGGGACACCAGCTGTCCCCGAGAGCAGCACAGGCAGATGGGGATGGGCTCGTAGAGCTCTCCCTACCCGGACCTTGCTGGGGACATAAACTACCGTGAGATAGGTGTTTGTGCTCAGTCCTGCGTGCCCCTGTGCAGGAGGAGGTGTCCCCTGTGCCCAGGGCGCTTGGTTTGGGGCCGGAGCCCAGTTTGTGCCTGGCGACGGCCACGGTCAAACCCCAGCTCCCGCCGTGTATGCTCTCACCTTGAGGTGCGAGGATCAATATCTCATTACCTATGGCCCTGCTGCTCCAGAGCCTTACGTTTTGTGGGGTTTAATGTAATATCCCCACTCTTTAAAATTGCAGTATCTGAAACACTGATGTGAGCAGCATAAATCCATTTCTGGTTTAGTGAGGTGAATTAGCTAAGCAGCTTTATTTTTTCCAGTTGTAGAATTGTTCTAATGCTTCTTTTGACCAGCCCTGGTTTAAAAAAGACCTCATCTTTAAAAATCCAATTTTACAAACAGTTAGTCTTTAGTGTGGACTGTTGCTTTTTAGTAATTTGGGGGAAAAAATTAATGGCTGATATATTTAATTTTCAGACACAGCTACTGCATATTTAAAGTGTCTTTTTTTATAATTTTATTGTCAACAATATAGGTTGAACAGTGCATAGATATTGCTCTTGCAGGCTTGTAAGATTAGAATCATAGTATTTCTGAAGGGGCTGTTAAAGTGTCTGTGGAGCTATCTGCTGCTGCATTGCTCTGAACTAATTCAATGACTGTGTGCTTTAAATATCAGTACAACAACTTCTTTTCCAACTAGACAGAAAGCTTCAAATCTAATGTTAGTTTTCTTACTGACCTCAAAAGTGGGGCTGACCATGCTTAGCTTTCATTTTGCTGCTTCCTTTAAATATGGCTAAAGAGCAAAGGCTCTGAATCTGCGTAGTGTAACTTGAAACTAATGGGTAATTAATGCACAGTCAGATCTGTAGCAGCTCCAGGGTACGGGTACCTAGATTTTGCCTTTCTTCCCAGGACCTACTTTTTTTGAATCCTTTCATATCTCTATCTCTCACTTACACGGGTTAGTGTGTGTTTAAGCTGTGAATAATGGCTGAATTCATTCCTGCATGGGCAATACCATATTCCTTTAAAGTAGATCATTATTCTATATGGAATAAATACTGTTATCCAGTTGATAGGCTTTCAGGCTAATGAACCAAAGGCTACCATCTAAGAAGCCAGATAACACGACGTGTTTCTCCACTGGCTTCTTCTAATATATTAATTAATGAAAACCAAGGTCCCTCTCTGAAAGGGAAATACACTTCTGCCGTTCCTGTCTGGTTTCGGGAGCTTTCTTCACTCCTTAACACTCGTTAATGTGCATAGGGAAACGAGTGTCCCAGTGAGCTGGATAATGGGGAGCCTCTGCCTGCTCTGGGGGTGTGTGTGTGAGAGAGGCAGCCCCTGGGAGCCGTGCTGGGGAGCAGCCTGTGGGCAGGGCTCCAGTGCTCCCAAACTGCCCCAGCTCCATCCTGCCTGGTCCCTGCCGAGGACAGGAGGCAGAAGGGAGAGCACTCCTGGGCAGTGAGCCCCTTCCTCAGAGGTGTGTGCTGGCAGCACTTGGGAGAGGGGATCTCCCAGCACTGGCCAGTCCCTCCCAGCTGTGCAGCCCAGGCTTTACTCCTCTGCATCCAGGAACCTGGCTCTCCCTCCCCTGTGCTTATAGCATAGTCCAGAGTCCTGCCAGTTGCAAACATGAGACACCCTCAATCTGGTTAGGAAGCGTGAGATCAGGTGGGAAGTTAGGAAGTACCTTTCTTCTTTGACCCTTCAGGATATACTGACTGCAAGCTAAAGAAAGCTTCCTTGCAAATGTCAGCTGGATGACTACCCCCTCAAAATAAACGTGGGTCTCAGACCTGGGCTTTGAGTAGATCAATGCAGTGGAGACAACTGATCCCCAAGGTGTGGTGGCATTTGTTTGGAGAGAGAGCAAAGAGCCATCTGTGGCTTACAAGGAGGGAGTGTGTTCTACGTGCATTCTCTAGAACAGATGGCTACCAGAATATGCCACAACACAACTGCACAGAGGGAAAGAATTTGCAGCATCTTTTCTGTATGTTTTCCCAGTTTGAGGAGTTTTCTGACCTATGGCAGGCTGCTGCTCCCTTGAAGATCACCTCAATTCCAGGGGGTCTTCGAACCTGAGGCACACTCCAGTAGAAACACCTGAAATACTCTTTGGTGTTGGCATTGCCCTGTAGCTTTCTGCTTTGTGTTGTGAGTTATTCCCTTTGGAGTCCAAGTACTGAGAGTTATTACATCTTTAAAGGCCTGCAGAGTTTGAGCAAAAGTAATTGGTTTGTTGCTCCAAACCTCTTGGTGGAATTATTGAGAAAAAAGCTTTTCAACTTAATTTTCTATCTATATCTGGAGCCGTTGGCATGAATTCAGCTTGCACCACATACCCACAAGCTCTGTGAATGTGTGCAACTGAGTATTACTGGAGCATATCCAGTTGGGATAGCCAGTAGGACTCTTTGCAAGGTGCAAGGCTTTTCCACTCTGTAGAATGGCTGTTTTACACACTGCATGGCAAGTCTGTTTTTCATCTTTACTGGTACGTTGTTCAATTACAGCTTTATGTTAATGTAAAAGATAATTAATGCTGTAAGTTAACTATGCATAGTGCTTTCCAAGAACAAAAGGAACGAAATCCCAAACCATATCTTACTCTCCTGTTCTGGCTTGGTGTAATTCCTTGTATATTAAGCTACAGGAGCCTGCTTGTTTCATGCTACAAAACTTCCAGGTTTCATCAGCTGTAGTGTTGGGAGCCACTGAGACATCTTAAAGTTTTTATCCACCTCTAAGGTCATATATGCTGTTTCAGCAGATTAAAGCCTGAGGCCCTGGAAAGAGAGGCCAGGGGTTTGTTTCTGACGGTTTTGCACAGGCTGTCTGCTGCGACCAAGTGCCACTCTCCCCCAAAGTCCTCTGGCTCGCACTCCAAGCACAGCAGGTGCTCTGCAGTGACAGGACAGATGGGGTGAATGTCACTGTGACGTGGCTTTTCTGGTGAGTCATTGCAGAGGACTTCTTGGGGACAGCATAGGTAATAACTAACAGGCAAATGGTGAGTGCTACGTGGTCCTTTTTCTCAAAGGTTCGTCACTCCAGTAGCAAGCTCTAAAGTGTGATGCTCAAACCAACAGCCTTAATGGTCTCAGTCTAATTTGCTCCATCCTCTCACCAAGTCAGATGGATTTTGACTTTTCCCTTGCCTTGACAGTCACAAGCACCTGATTTGTTCTGTGTGGGGCTCTTCATGGTTCTCTTGTGTCCTCCTCAGTGGGCAGGAGGAAAACCATGATGGGTGCCTCAGTTCTGCTTGTCCACAGCACCCTCTGGGAGCAGAGGGGGACGGCTGGAGCATGAAATGCCCCTAAAAGATTCTGCTTAGGCAAAGCAGGGGAAAGCTAAAATCTGTTTTAAACAGCTCTTGCAGTTCTGAAATATCATTTATCTTGTTTAAGAGCTTTCCCAACTGCTTCAGCCCTTTCCTTCTCGTGCTTCTCTTCTCACCAACATGAATTTCAGGTGGTTTTATCTGATCTATGGCACAGATTCAGTTTTCCAAGTTTTTGTGCTAAATGACTTGGCAACTTTGGTCTTTGAATTACTTGCTTGGAAAGGTGGAATTCTGTGGACCTCCCAGGTCCATCTCTCTTACTGGAATTTAACACTGAAAAAAATCAGTTCATTATTTTATCCAGTGAAATATGTCTGCTAAGATCTGTACTTACAGTTCTAGGTAGAGGAGATCAAGCCAATCCAGGTCAAATATGCCCCTCATTCTGACAGGACCTCTCTGGACCTTTGCCAGACTCTCATCAAAGGGAAGTTTACTCCTTTAGGGTCTGAACCTGCCTGCTTTTCCAGGGATTCTTGGTGATTGAGAGTGGAGCAGGACTGTGCTCTGCAGCTGCAGAGCTGATCATTGCATTTGATGTTACTGACAAAAAGTTCGGGTAAATCAAAGACAATGCAGATGCTTTGGTAAAACCTGGTTGGCCTGTTTCCAGATACTTTCCTGGGTTTTGTTAGACCTGGGTGGGGATTGCTCGAGAAATGGTGATTTCAAGTTATCTTTCAATGTTCTTCAGCTGTTGAATCTAATAAACTTTTTAAGAAGTGACAAATATGTGAGGAGCTCAGTACCTAAGAAGTCATTGATCTATTAGTCCAGATATTGGAACGTGAAGCAACATGCAACTTTCTGCTTCTGACTTCCATTAAATTCTATTAGATCATCATCCATAATTAGGCCAATTTTTCCTAATCTTTGTTGAAATGGGTTCAATCTGATTTTCAAATGAACACTGGGGGAGTTTCTTTTTTTCTCTCTTCTCCACAGACTGCAAGCTTTCCACTGGCCGGCCATACATGAATCAGTTCAGTAGTAATGGATTGCACATGCTTCACATTTAGGTAGTGTTAGCCTTAAACGATTATCTGCAGGCTTTCTGTTCTTCCCACTGCACAGCCTGTGTGTGGTGTGGGTGTTTCTGTGTGGTAATGCAGCCATTAGAACTTTCTGCTGCCCTTGTGCACCTCTGCTGTGAGGTCCTCAGGACCCGAGGACTGCTTAATGCACCCACGTTTAAGGCTAATTACAGCTTTTGTTACACCCAGGCAGCTGAGCAAGCCCCTGACACGCCATTATCCGGTTACAAACCCTACCTAACACCAGCACTTTTCCTGCGGTAGATATTCTCCCTCATACCTGAATATCTCGTCCAGAACTCTTGTCAGGTCACTCTAAATGCTGAGTCCTTTCAGCAGTGACACAGATCTCTTCTGATGCCACTCTTCAATCACTCTTAATTACTACTCAGAGTCTAATTTCAAGGTCTCCTTAGGTGTTGGTATTAGCTAATATTCAGTAAGTAAGGCAAGAGATAACACTGTCAGTCTCATTCGCCTTTCAAGTTCGTATCTCTCTTTTCCCCGCAGAACACAGTAGGGCTAAAACCTTCTTGTTTAGCTTGGGGCAAAACACACCCTGCAAAAGCTGAGAAATAATCTAATTTTTTCAATGAAAGTCAGTGCCAGTCAAAGAAGCTTTTACATACTTACAGTTAGGGTACATCAAAAATGTACAAATATTGGTAACCCCAGTTTATCATGTACAAGATTCTAAAAGAAAACCAAATTAAGGGAGGATATTCACGAAGTCTTTGAAATAATGAAAAAACCAGCAAATGCTGCTTCATTTGTATGTTCTGGAGTCACTAAAAATGAGGAAATTATTGTTGCTTTCATTGGATGACTTTCTTGGGTTTTAACACATTAATATTTATGTTGCTCAATTGTCTATGTTATAAATAGCCTCTCAGAAATCTCTGTGGGTCCCTTTTTAGTTTAGATATTTAAAACATAAGTAGCCTGAAAGCAGCTAAATATCAGTGCTACATGCAACTTCATCAAAAGACAGAAAGAAGGTGCTCAAGCACTGGATCTTCTCTTCCTCCCAGGAAAGAGTTAACACAAAGAAATAAAATCAGATATGTGTAGCCTCCAGACGTCCATTAAAGTGCAGAATGCTGTTTTCTATCACAGATTATATGCCAGATGTTCAAACTATCTCTAATCATTGCAGATGTAATGGAGTAGAATGTTGCAGTTTGTGAGTTTACTGGCATTAATTCTGTATACTGCACAAGGGAAAAGATTTTAAATATATAATTATATCTCATTAATACTCAGGTTTTATTTCCTTTCAATGGAACAGGACTTATTAAAGCAACCATTTACCGCATGTTTTCTTTTAGTGTTTGGCCCCAGCATAATCCTGTGTGCATTGTACGTGTAAATATGCACTAACCTGAGTAGATGGAAACACACACTACTGTATACAATTCCACTGGTGTAACCCCCACTTTTGATATGCATGAGATGTTTTTATAATGTAAATTGACAGGGAAAAAGATCTTACTTATACAGTACTGGTCTAACCACATGCTATCTTACTTGTTAATGAAGAACTGTAAAAAATTCCATCTTTTAATGATATTTATTCAGTTATGCTATGAGGAAACTGTGCAGTTATGTGAAATGTGTTAGGCTACTTTCTTGCCCTCCAACTGCTCCAGCCGTGCCCCAGAACCACAGACAGCTGTTGCCATGGGGAGAGTGGCTCGTGAGGATGTTCCTCGCTGTCATTCAGTGCCAAGTGCAGGAGTGCTGGGCCTGCTCTGCCTCCTGCCTTGTCCCCAAATGCACACCGTGTGAAGGGACACTCCTGCTTTTTCATCCTTCCTTTCTTGTGTCCTCCTTTGTATCCTTTGGGCTCAGCTTCCATCAAATGCTGTCCGCAGGGCACAGCACTTCCTTTGTCCTCCATCCTCTGCTGGAGCTGCCTATCCCGTGCAGAGCTCAACCACATCTGAGAGTTTTTTACCTCCTACATCTATTGAAAGCACTGCAAAAGTGTTCATACTCTGTGAGCTGTGGACTTTGCTGGCCTCTGAAGACAGAGGCAAAGCCGTGAGGGTGAACTTTGTGAGGAAGTCCCTACATCTGCTTTCAGACACAGAATCTCAATTACAATTTCCCCAGGAGCCATCCCTACTTTAAGTGATAATTTTTGCCTTCCAGTTTTATCAAGTAGCCTCAATCTATGTAAAACAGACACCTTGTACCAAATGTGGTCCTTTCTGGGGGCAGTTCCTGCTCTGCTGTAATTGTACCCAGCAGCTCCCCATGCCCTGACTTTCCTCTCCCAGCCTCACAGAGAGCAGGAGTAATCACAAACCACTTTTCTTGCTGGACACCAGGAGCCAGTAAGGCCACAAGGGACTTTCCAGAGTCCCTGCCTGGGTCTGGTGCCCAGGGTGGGACTCCTGGGTTTTGGGCTTGGGTGTCTGCCCCCTCTCACAGCTGTCTGGCAGCCTGTGTCTTGCTATGGCATTAAGAATGATTTGAGTAGACCAAGGTGGTCTACTCAAACTTGCTTGAACTATTTCTCAGTTCACAAGAATTCAAACCAAAGGTTTTGTTGTAAAATACCATGTACCTTAATGTGCTGGGGAGCCTCAGTGCTGTGCAGCAGTGTTTGGGTAAACACTTTCAGTGTCTGGGTGTTCTCTACATGCTGCACATCAGCACAGGGTTCAGGCAACTACTGCTTGTGGCTTAGAGTTGTTAAGGGCCTGCAGGGAAAACCTTAGACATGCACATGGCACGTGTGTAATTGCACCACATCTCACCCTTTGAGAAAGCCAATAGAAAGAATCCTGGAATAACTCTCTTTCTCTCACTATTTATTGATTATCTTGCCTTTTCAAACATCAGTTCTTAACTATTTCCTTGAGAAGAAAGCAGCTCTCATAAAGTGTGATTAAGGCTCTGAAGCTGGCTGAGCACTGAGTGGATGTACAAGTTGGCCTTAGTGGAACTTGCTTGGCCTCTGCAGCTGTGTCATCACACTGATTGCTTTGACTGGGAAAGGAATATCTTAATCTCAATAATGTAGTTTCACGTGAGGGGGACTGCAAAAAGTTCAGGCGTATTTAGAGAAACATATATGTATGAAGGCACTACAGTCTTGCTGCTGCTATCTTAACATGATTTGTGTATGATGTGCTTGATTTAAAAGAAAAACTGGCAATTTGCTCTATTCAGTTGCATATGGGTACTGCTTTTAAACATAAGTGTCCAGCTGCACACAAAATGAATGGAAAGCCACCAGGTTTCATCCAGACACTTCAGCTTGAAAGAGGACGTTTTCAAGCACTCGATAATTTAGGTAATACTAATTGTGTAGTTATAGACTATATAAAAGAATTAACAGTACATGAGCCCAGTGTAAAATGGAGATTCCCTTCAAGATTATTTATATCTGTACTTCATTTTTTGTTTTGAGATATGCTAATGCAAGGCTTTTACACTAAGGCCTGTTTTTATAAATTTTCCTGGTTTGTGCATCATATCATACACTACATCTAATAAAGTAATTAACAGATGAGATATCATGAGAGCCTATCCAGTGAATTTAATGAGTTAAATAGTTAAAATGTAGAAAATGTGACAACTTGAGCTTGGTTCCATATGGTCCAGAGATGCAGAACATCAACTGAAATCTCTCTTTTTAGTGGTGCACAAGGATTAAGTCAACCAGGTAATTTGCTTCAAGAGTCAACAACTCTCCTTGTCAAAAAAATAAACCGACAAAGAACACCAACACAAAACCAGCCTGGCTAAAAATCTCAAGAGCAAGGAGGTCAGGGATGTTCTCCTGGTGAAGACCTGCAGTGTCTGATAAGAAGAGAAGGCAATTTTAAAATCAATGCAATATTTCCTGGAATGCCGAAAATCATTCCTACTTTATTTAAAGGGATGTTTTGTGGGTGTCTACAAATAATGGATCCCTTCCTTGCATGCCAGCCCTTCAGAAACAAGGCAAAGATGTGAAACAGCAAGAAAAGGTCTCACCATATCAGCACACAGGATGATGGACTGCCCCTCCAAGTGACACTTTCATTATCAGTAAATTTATGTTCCTATTTCAGTCTGTAATAATGACCATTCACAGCAAAAGCATGGTGGCTGTTAATGGACAGGAGTGGGGATAAAAATTCATTAATTAATGTAGAATTGAAGTATTTCCTCCACACACTTTGAGCAGCCAAGTATTTCACAGCAGATCTTGGCACCCGAGTGCAGGTATAATAATTATACACAATTTTCAGTGATTAAAAGGTTGTAAAGTAATTTTAGATACATCTCAAAATTATTTATCTTATAAATGAGGATAGAGTGAATATGAGCTGAATCATAAGTACCACTGCTCAGAGCTGAGCTGAAGAGTGTGCAGGGGGAGATTCCTGCTCCTCAGCAGTGATGTCTCAGTGCACCTCCATGGTGGTGATCTACTCATCATTTCTGCCTTTCATCTTCTGAAAAGGCAGGTGACTCTGAAAAGTATGATTTTCAAATATCTGTAACATCTTTTATGTAACAGTAATTTAGGCAGTGATATTCTGGTTCTAAGTGTGTTGCCCAGTGATAACCAGCACACGATTGTCTGCTGCTGTGGTGAGCACTGCAATCTTACACGGCACTTTTTCGTTCTTCTCATCGGATTGTGTTTTATTCTGCTGTGGGTTGTTTTCCAGCTCCTGTTTCTGACCCTGTACCTGAAAAAAGTTACCACACTGAGTCAGATGGGCAGCCCAGCTGCCTGTCACTCACGGGACCACTGCCTCCAGTGTAACTGAGGGTCAGCCACTCCAGAAAGACATTTCCTCTTTGCTTTGTCACTGTGACTTAAGCAGGGAGATGCCAGGGAAGATGCCCGGGTGTGGTATAAATGTGTATTTGGAAATAGTCCTGTGGGTTTCGTTATGGAACTTTTATCTTTCTTCTGGATGATGTGGGCTACAAAATTGTTCCTTAACTTTTAGGGATAGACAACAAAAAATAGGCCTGTCAGGGTCCCTGGGCTCTGATCTAAACTATTTCAGCGTGGCACCACAGGCTATGTTAGACATCAAAGGCAGAATGGCTTCATTTCAGTGTTAAAGTCGAGGGACTTATGGAAGGACTGAATAGTTTCCAGTGGTAACCTGGAAGAAGATGGTATTCTAAACTTATTTGGGAGTTGGAAATGTCCTGTCTGCATCTGGTGGTCCTAAAGTTCAGGAGCAGACAGTATGTCCAGTCTGCTTTCTTGTGGATTCTTACTCAGCTTGCGGGTGGGAGAGTGAAACCAAGGGATTCACCAATGAACTCAAGAAGCAAATGGGCACTGTTAAGGGGGAAGGGGAAAAGCCTTTCATTTGGGATCAAGTGTAAAAATAGCCAGCTCTAAACCATATTTTCCTAAACAGGAATATGCAATCTCCCTGAATTTTCAATGCAGACAAAGCTGTTAGTGTCAATTATTCTCCTTGTGTCTGCTAAAACCAGCTAGCCTCATCCTTTCCAGCTTAGCATGATTACACAATGAAACCAAGAAAATATATAAATTGATAAAAATCAAAATGTAACAAAATACTAGGTATGCTACATCACTCAGTCTTAGGTGTTTTCTACTGAGTGGAAATACAATGGTTTTTTGGGAATTTCTCCTGGAGTGACTGAGCTAGTAATAGTACAAAAGTGGTGGGGCTCATAAAGCTGCAGTTCACTTGGTGATCTGGAGCACTTATTTCTGTCACCTCAGTAGGCTCAGGTCACTCCTGAGCCAAACCAGGTAGCAGCTGCATGTGTCAAAAATATACAATGAGGCTTAAGAAGGAAGAAAACAGTTCCAAAATGCATTACATCCAGCTGGAAACCAGTGTTTCTCCTCTAAGACCTGAAGGTCACTGTGAATAGAAGCGGAGGTTGAATCTGGGGGGTGTTGTATTGATCTCTCCAAAAATCCACACATCTTAATGTGAAGCTACTGAGTGAAACCTTAGCCAGACTCTGCAGAAAGCTTCATGATGTGAAGAGGAATGGAGTTCCTGGCCAGAGCTCAAGGGAACATTGTAGGTCTTAGCTCTAACAGTAATTTCTATCAAGTATATGTTTTAGTATTTTTTCCTGTTATTTTTAGAAAATAGAGAAAGAATTATGATATTTAATGACTAATACCTGTTTATAGCATTAGCTGCTTTTTTTTTTTTTTTTTGGTAGAAAATTCAGAAGACTGAGTTCCATTTGTAATAATGTAAAAAAAACCCCACATGAAGTGAGATGCAGGATTTACTTACTTGAAAGTGGAAGATAGCTGTTCCACATTGCAAAGATATAAATTAAAAGGGCATCTGAGCTCCCCAAAATCATCTGTTCACATCAACAAAGTGAATATTAATGAAAAACAAAATTGAGTTCTTCCTGTGGTTGATTTTCATCGCAGTATCCAGGTAATAAAAATGGCCATAGAAATTGAATCCATCAGTCATTAAAATAACTTTGGCTTCTTCTCTGTAGCAGAGAAGCACCAGTGCTGCCTGCACAGGCACAAGGCTGTTATGTGGAGTCTATTTGGACACTTTATACCATGTAATGGAAAGGGAGGCAAAAACATCCAACTTCTCCTGTCCCCATAACACAATCCAGCGCTGGTGAGGAAATGTGCTTGCTCCAGAAAGCACACGAGCACAGATCAGTCAGCCCTCCTACCCCTCTGTCTCTGCCTCGCGTGGGGTTGTGCCCTAGAAGTTAATTGGATCACTTCATTGCTGAGACAAGACCAATAATAACCACACAAGGGCGTAGGCATTTGAAAGAGGATGCAGGCAGGTATGTCAAACTGGAACTGTGCAATTCCTGTTCAGCCTGGGAAAAGGGGAATATTGCCTGCTTGGCCATGAGAACATTGTCTGGAGAAATAAGAGGCGATGCTTTCAGATTGTTTCAGATACCTGGCATCAGTTCCCAACTATCACCCTTCACACTTTCTGGGTATCACCTTTTGTGCATTTATCCCTCATTTTCAGGATATATTCTCTGCGCAGCAAATTAACTTGTAACTTTCCTGCTTTACTTTCTGCATTGATGATATGAAACTGAAGCAGCGGAGTAAATTTTAAAAAAAGCCTGGTACAATCCAGGTAAAATAGAGATCTCGTTTGGGCAGATACCTCACTCATGTTGGTGCTAAATTCCAGATCTTCCTATCACCAGGGCAAGTGCTCAGCTTGTACCGAATTAGGTGCAGTTATTTCAGCAGAGGCTGTGTAATGTGGACCGAGTAATAACCGGGAATCTTTGTTTCTCCTTCAAGATCTGGCTGGTCTTATGCTTAACCCAAATTCAGCAAAACATTGAAGTTCTTCAGTAGCAGGAACTTACAGGGACACTTGACCTCTTAAAAGCCCATTTTGTCCCAGCTGTGTTTGTAGGTCTCACCTGCAGCTGCTGTAACTGATGACACTGAGCTAAACCCATTGTTTTCCCTTTTTGGGCTTATTTACATGTAGCAGCATTCTGCTTATATGCAGTGTCACTGCTTTCCCCCTAGTTGTCTTGGTCATGTGACTGCTTAATTAAGCATGTGCTTAATTTTGTATAACTTACTTATTCAGGAAAGTTTCTCACTTGATTAAAATTAAGCATATGAATGTTGCATATCTGGGGTTCTAATTAGTTTTCTTGGCTGCTTGGGGTTTTTTTATAAACCATGGAGGAAGCAAATAAAGACAAAGGAAAACTCTCTCTTCAGAGGTAGTTTGGGGCTCAGCAATGGCACCTGGCATGATTTTTACTTCATTGTGATTAACAAATAAACTCTAAGCTTCCTTTAAGACTGCTTAAGAATTTTAGAGCTCCAGGGCAGAATGAGGTAACTGCTTCAAGCTTTGCTTTAAGGATTTAGAGCCCGATGCAAATCCTATTGGAGTAAATGGAAATCATTTAAAGGATTTTTCTGGGCTTTGGATCAGGCCTCATGGCGAATGAGAGCCTTGACCACGGTGAGGAGTTAAAGTCCTTAGAGCTGTTCTGGGCCCGCAGCGGTTTAAGGCCTTACAGTGTGTTCAGGTACTGTGGTGTAGTTCAGAGGAGCTAAACTCCTGCTTTCAATGTGCTGTTCCATGCTGGTAGCCCTGGCAGGACAAAGCGTTGAGGGCACCTGCCAGGGCAGCTCGAACTCATTCCTTTTTCTGGGGTGAGGTCTGTGTGCAGCAAAGTTTCTGCCCCGCGTGTCTGAGCCACACCAAGCCCCATCACCCCCAGCTGGGGGCTGTGATTTTAAGATGCTTTCATGGCCCCTGCTCAGGCAGGGAGTGTGGGAGGATATGTTGGGGTGTGTGTGAAGGTGCATACACACACAGCCTGCAGGGAAAGATGCATCAAAACCCTTAAAAATAAAAGCCAATTCAGTTTTCTGGCCACCTTCACTGTGGTGATGAGCAGCTCCTCCTTTGGGGACAGGGAGGCTGAGGCTTTAGGGACTGGACATTGTCACTGGTTTCTGCTGTTGTGACCCTTCCCTCCAGCTGCCATCAGGCTGGAGTCCTGATTTTTGTCAGCAGGTCCTTGTTGGGAAGGCTGACACTCCTCTTCCTCTGGTACGGACCAGCGCAGACAAATTTCAACTCACTGACTTCGTTATCCCACCACTGAAAATTTACCATATTCTCCTGATTTAATCTGATATCCTTGAAGTCTGCATCTAGTCACAAACTAAATGATGTTTTGTGTTCCCAATGATCAGCACAGAATACAAGAGGACCCTTTTACAGCCTTTGATTACATGCTATTTCTCCCTGCCTGGGTAATTGTTGAGGAGTGAGTCAGAAAGATGTTCTGATTAATTAGATATGGTATTTTAGGATGCTTCAGCCTGGGAAAGTATGGACTAGAATCCAGATTTCCCACTTATCTGCCTTAAATACCCTGACCCTACCCTGAACTTCGCACTTGCTCTATGAGTGTTTGTTTATGCTGGAATTTGCTATAGGAGGCCTTATTAACTGGTGGTCAAGATTTTATTTTTAAATGGATCGTTAACTTGTTACATACTCAAGGAGAGTGTTGATGCATCTCTGCGTAGGAATCCTTTCCTCCCATCCCTGCACCCTCCCTGTGTGCCCATAATGTGAACCTGTTTAGAGACCTTATAGATTTCCTTTCATTCACGAGAAAATAATAAAAAAAATGAAGCAGAGAAAAAGCAAAACAGGGAAGTAGCAGCAGCAGAAGTGGAAACACATTCTTTAATCATAGTAATGGAGCAGATGCTTCAATAGCAACAGCAGCAGGTCCAGTAAGTGCTGCATCTTCTTCTTTCATCCCCCTCGAACCAGAGCTGCTAGCAACGTGCCATCTTTCCTTCTCAGGATTTTGCTTCCAGTAGCATCTGCTGTGCCTCTTTCTCCTACATGCTGCAACATATGTGGCTGCATCACAAGAAGCAGCCAAGTCATACACTAAGGTAATTTCTATTAATGATTTGTACTTGCTTAGTGGATAATATCCCTATTTGTAGCCCTGATTCATCACAGCTGCTTTGTGCTAGGAGTGTGAGCAGAGGAAGTGCTAGGAGAACAGACGGATGGTTACTGGATAGCCCAGGACTGACAGCAGAGCAGGAGTGCCTGGGAAATTACTTCAATGAGGGTAATGAGATGATCCCGATTTTATGTTTGTAGTAAGAGGTGGTGGCTGCTGGATTTCCCTGTGAAATTCTTCTCTATTCTCACTGGCTTTGTGGGCAGAATCAATTGACAGAGATTTCCAATCTGATGTCTAGAAACGCAGGTTTGCATGTTTTAGATTATAAAAGAGAAGAGGTTGGGAAGGGAGAAGCTCCCATCCGTGGTGGTGGTATATAGAAGATAAACTGACTCTCAGAGCTGTACTCCTGCATCCACCACAACCTTGCCTCTAGAATAACCCAAACCTTGGCTGTGGTGGAGCCCGTGTTTTGTCATCTCCTGAGCTGCTGTATTTCAGTCTGGAGGCTGAAGCCTCAACATTCCCTCTTGTGCCGCCACAAACGGGTGTGTTTGCCCACCTTCTGTTCCATGGATGGCAAATGTGGGAATGTGGATGCAGCACTCAGCACCTCCTGAGAGCCCCATGCTGGTGTCCCTTGGATTGGGGGCAGCTGCAGCCTCCCGGGGAGCTCGCAGGATCAGGCCCACCAAGAACACAGTGTTTGAGCTAATATGCAAATTCTAGGTAGTGCAAACACCAACACAGTCAATTACACACAGCAAAAACATACACAACAGCCAGGAAGCCATATGATAGATATCATGTTGTGACTATGTTGTGGGACTTTCATCTTTATTGGCAAACATTTCAGGCAGCAGTTCAGATTTACATAGAATCACATATGTGCTTAAGAAAGCATTTTATCTCCCCCTTCCTTTACCGAGCTGTAGTTACCAATACCCTGCTACCAGTAAGTAATTAAGATATTTCAGTGCTCTTCAGCTAATCACTCAAAATGTCAGTATCCTTTCCAACCCTCATCTAAATTTCTTCAAGTTTTAAAACCAGGGTGGAAATTTTAGGCAAAGTGGAAATGCTGCTTCTTCCTAAGCTGATTCATCTTTTTATTTATGAGGTTTTGTTGTTCTTGCAAGAGCCTAAAGAAAAGTGTGCAGAAGGAAACCTTATTGTATTGAAAGAAGCTTCCCAGAAATAACATTTTTATTTGGAAAGTTATGAAAAGAAACAGACTTATTGTCAGTGTGTTGTACTTAAAAGAATTTTGGGTTGATTTTTGTCATGTAAGAGGTTTGTAACTTAGATCACATATCTCCAGCTTTTTTTACTTCCTTAGTTATAATACTTTAAAAGGTTATTTATATAAACTTTCAAATAACTTTTCTGAATTTGGATCTAAGGGGGGTTTAGTGGTTATTGAAAGTCATGCTTTTAATGATAGCCTTAAATAGAATGAGTATTATGTAGTCTAGTAAATATTTAAATTCTCTAGCAAAAACAGTAATATATTTTAAATTATTGCTTACACCTCTACTCATGATAGACCATATATTCCAAGCATCAGCTAATTTTTCATTTTTCTCTCCATTGTTCTGTTTGATTATTTTAAATGAAAACATTTATGAGCATTCTTCTCATTGAGAAAGTCAGCACCTAAAGAACTTGGAGTATCAGAAATCCTAACATTGTACAGGGATTTTATAAGGGAAGTTTTCCCAACCAGCACATATATCACTAGAAAACTTCCATAAGCTTCTTTCCCAATGAGCAGTATTCAAGTATTTTTACAAAGAGCAATCAAAGCATGTAGCACTTGAATTTGTTACATTAAAGCTCCCTGATTGTGCAATAATAAAAGATGAATGTGGATTTCTATTGTATGCAAATTAATTAATCTTTTCATAGCATTGTTCGATAAAAACCATGGGGTAGAATCACGATGGTTATCTGCTGGTACTGAAAGGCAAACAACAGGAGAGTTCATGTAACATCCATGTGCAGGCATAAAGTATACAGCAATTTTTCTCAATTTTAATATAAAATACGTGCAGTATCTGTAGCATTTGCAAAAACTGCTCAAGAACTTTGGTTGCAAGGCATGGGTTAGGACTGTCACTGCAGCACTTCTGGGTGACATGCTCTGAAGTGCCCTTTTGCAGAGTCCTTGCAGCAGCAGATGTTGGGGAATGCAGCACTGTCAGCTTCTGTTTTGTGGTGGCATGTCTTGGAGGATGATGAGGCCACTCCTAGTGTGACATTTGGGGCAAGTATGTAAGAGATCCTGTCCTGAAGGTTCAAGAGAAAATTATGTCTACCATTGCAGCATCTGGAATTGTGATGAAAAACATGTTGTGAATAAAGACGACAGCCTGGTGGAAGTGCAAACCTCAGGCACAGAAAGAGTTACCATGCCAAAATGGGCATATTTTAATAGCAAGGATCATTAACAGCAAATGTTCTTAGCAAAATGGTTTGTTGCAAATAGAGGGCGCTGGGGCTCCTCAGGTGTCCTTAAATGTGAATTAGATTGTGTTTGCAAACTTTTTTTCTGGCTCATTGTACTGATCAGAGAGCAGTGGATCCAGAGAGGAACACAGATTTCTGTATATGATTAAGATGTAGTAGCTGAGAGAGTTAGACTGGGGTTAAAACAGAGGCATTCACATTTACACAATGAAGTGATTTTGGTCAGCCATCTCTCAGTTCAGTAAGTCACTTAACGGCATGTTTGAAGGTTTGCCTGAATAGGATGCAAGTGTTTCCGTCCATCAGCCGTTGTGTGTGTTCAGCCCATATCCCTCAGACACAATTTCAGGCATGCTGTGAATGCCTCCAGCTGGAGCCACCACTTTCCAGAGGGTTCCCACCTTGCACAGAGTGACTTGTTCTGTGTCTGGACTCTCCGGCTGCTGCTGCAACAGAATATAATGATTCTCTACCAATAACTGCCTCTAATCATGCAAAATATGCAGGGATAAATTTGGCAACAGCAACTGTATGACACGGGTTTGTGAGATCAGCACCACAGAACTGTCTGAAAAAGGCAGCTTTGCTCTTACCCTGCATTTTCAACACCTCTCTTTCAAAGGTTTTCCTGCTATCGTCTTCTGCACTGGTAAAAAAATGTGTGCAGATGCAGTTTATTGGTTAAAGCATGAAGTACAACCAGTCCTAGTGCCCATTTGGGTCTCAGAAACATCCTCTGCCTGTAGAATTCGCGGTGCCTGTAGGATCTGGTCGGTAGATGGTCAGGACAAACGGAGATCTCTACGTTTGGGTTTTAGAACGTGAGGTTTATTGCAGAAGCTGTGGGGAAAGAAAGGCTTATGAGGAGCTGCAGGACGTAGCTCCAAGAAGGCCAGAGAAGTGAGGGAGAAGAGAGGGAAGAGAGCAGAATAGAATGGAATAGAATAGAATGCAGAATAGAATGGAATGCAGAGAGCAGAATAGAATGGAATGACCAGAATGAGTGTTTACAATACAATAAATCATCTTCTGTGTTGAATATTCTAATTTCCATTGACCAATCTAGAATAAACTACAAATCTTACAACATTTGCCTACAGCCTATAAGAATCATTGCATTAGCCAATGGCATTACACTTTAAAAGTTGCTTTTTGGACCCTCTGATGGGTTTGTAGGGTCTTCTCTGACCCTTGGACCTGTTTGCAAGCCCCGAGGGCATTGTTTAATCAAATGGGGAACCTCCAGCCGGCTATACTATTGTTTTCCAGTTGTTCAGTAACTGGAGTTGGGTAACTCAAAGCTTGTCTTCATTTCAATCTCACTTATAGTTTTTGCCAGGTAATCGTATCTATGCGGTTTTCCTATTCCAGCTTCCCCAACATCTGCCCATCTAGTTCTCCAATCAGAAAAAAAGGAAATTGAAGTTCAGACATCTCCAAAGCCTTAGAGATTTGTCTTTCTTAACCAATTCTATTTTGTTTCATTTTATCGATGTCAAAATTGAAGTTGCAATTAATGTCTTTTTCTGAGAATACTTGGAGCTGATGACTCAGAGCTTTGAACCCAGGGGCATCACTGTTCTTTGGCTCTGGGCTGGCTGAACCCCACGCACCTTCTACCAGCAGAGTGAGAAACGGGCTGGGTGTGTTTAGAGCAGGGCTGGCTCATGTCTGGCTTGTGCAAGAAATTAATGGCAGATAGCGACTGTCTCCTCCTAGCAGTGAACACCCGACCATGGAGTTAACGTGATACCCTAACAGGTCAGAGAAAAGAGCAGAATAAACCAGATTTTTCCCCAGTTAATTGCTTATTGTGATCGTCTGTTGAAAGTATTACCGGAAGTTTTCTATAGTGATCTACTTTTGTTTTCTTATTTGCTTATTTAAAAGTAGTAAATTCCTATTCGTTCACATAGCACAATGCTTTTTTGTCATAAAATAAATAACTCAGCAAAATATCAGCATTACAAAGTGATATTATTTTTCCTTTGAAGGTTCACTTTCTACAGCATGTCATACTAGAGACAGTGCTGCTTTCAGATGCTGAGTATTTTTTTCCATTCCCCCACACTTTTGATTCCTTTTTGGCGAAAGTTAATAGAAGTGCATATTGATACCTCTATTACAGGTAATTTTGTATTTATCTGCCAACCTGTTTACTCTTTCTGTGACACCAGAGGATGTGATAGAGGTGTTTACAGTAATGAATGGTCTGGAGGAGGTGACCTGCACACGATCCCTCACCAAAACAAGATCACAGACTCACAGGCCTGAGCAAGGATTAAATGTGCTGGTTCACTGCCCTTCTGCTGGGCAGTGTTTGGTCATCGGGCCTTGCTGGGAAAAGGCTCAACCTGGAACCTGTCCTACCTATAAAATTGTGCCAAGCACAGCCCTCCAAGGCACAGCACCAGTGGCAAGGCTCTGGCATGCTTTGCTATGGTCTTTTTTTAGAACAGGGAGCACCGGGGCCTGCAGGACATCAGGGCAGCTCCAGCCCATTTAAATTAATCACTTCCCAGGAAAATACAGCTTACTGCTACAAGACAAATTCACTTGCTGCAACCCCTTCGTGTTTGACAGGAAAAGTGTGCTTCTCCTTAGGACTCTAAACAATGAGTTGAGAAGCCTTTATAATTAACACTTTATTAAAAGATTGTAGATAAGGAGAAAAGCCATTGTCAGAGTACAGCTGTGTCCTCGGCCCGGCGCCTGGCTACATGTACATCATTTCCTCGTGCAAATCCTAAACCTGGAAAAAGATCTGTTTAACCCATCGATTCCTTGTGTGACATCCTTCCTGTGTGCTTTACTACACCTGCATTGCTTTAACAGCATTACAAGCAGATCTTGTCTGGTTTTAGCCCCAGTTCTGCAAAAGGTTCACCTGTGGGAGAAGTGGGAGCCTGGCCTGTGTCCTGAGTGGAGAGCAATACCTAGGGGATGTGTGGGTAGTATTGATTTTTGGAAACAGCAATCAATTTAAAATCATCTTGGTCTCATGAGTGACCTCTAAAGCACTATTTATAGGAAATGTTTTTAAAATTGAGTGCTTTTTAAAAAAAATTATTTTTCAGTTTATTTAAAATCTTATTCCAGGTCAGTTGGCAGAGAGTTGGATAGAAGGAGCTTATCCAAGTGTCTGAGCTTGAAAAAACTGTGTATCTAGGGAAGCAGATAGACAACAACATGGACTCTCAGCAGTGTTTTGGACAGTGTTCCCCATCTAAAACATACACAACACAAGTGGTCATAGAGGGTTGTGCTTGTGGAAAGTCCCCCCCATGCTCTCGTATCCCTATGGGAGAGCAATCACAGTCATCCATCCTAAAGAACTGGCTTCTGTAGCAAATAAACATATTTACATAGTGAGAGCTGAAGCCACCACATCAAAGACCCAGCTGAGGTCAGGTGCCTGTTCATTTCAGAAAGGTATAGTGGATGCTGTCACCGAGGCTGTGAACACTTTACATCTATAAAACATCAGTTATAAAAGCACAGAGTATAAAGCTTTCAATTTAAAGGCTAGTAGCAGATCCCTCTCTTGCTGATAATTTCCCTCCCCCACAGGCAGGCTCACACACATCTCCTGCAGGTCAATCAACACTCAGCCAGCCAGGCAGACTCCTGCTCTGTCCCCAGCTTTGTGCACCAAAGCCCTCAACAGCACAAAGCTGGGTTCGTTAGGGTCAAGGGCCAAGATTTTCCTCCTCATCAAAAAAATTAACTAAGCCACTCCTCCCCCTCCAAAGCCCCACCCAGCATGAGTGTGGTGACCACCCAAAATGGTGCCCAGCTGTAATCAGTAATGCTGATGCACTGTGAATTTTGGAGAAAGATCAAGAAAAGGCAAATTTTGTGATTGATTGGTCTCAAGTAGTATTAAATCTAGAAATATCAAAAGGCTGATGACCTCACAGGGGTGGAGCAGTGCCTAAAAGGTGTGACATTCCTATGCCTTATTGAACACTATGCATGTTTGCTCATCCCTTTAAAAGGGTAAGAGCCATGCAACACAGACATCTGCCACTAGTTGTGAAATTCCTGGAAATGCAAAGAAAAAAGGAAAAGAAGTTTCTCTCTAAATAAAACAAAACATGGGAAGTTGCTTCTTTTTGCTAAGTCACTGCTTTCTGTGGCTTTTTGATCCATTTCTGAAGGGATTGGCAGCTCAGTTGGTAATTAATAGTCTCAGGAAGAACACAGGCCTTTTGGAGTGTTTCGAACAGTCTCTCCGTTTTCACCTCTTCTCAGGATTTCTTTGAAGAACCAAAGTCAAAGATGCATTTTCAAAACATGTCTCAACTCTGTGAGTTGCAGACAGAAAGATCTAGATGAGTTCCATTGCACAGGGGATATTTCATGCTATGCAGTGCTCAGACATGTGCAAATGTAACTGAACGTCCTTTAGGTTTCGAATTATTTTGACTCTGTTAGGAGCTCAAGACATGTTGGATGTCTCTCAGATAATACTTTCTGGGTCAGTATTTTTTTTTCAATTCTTAATGAAAAAGAGGAAAAATTATAGGGTATTTGAATGTAAACATGTGAAATCTGAACTGTAATTTCAGAGCATTGAATTGCTGATTACAATATATTTCAGAAAAGAAAATTCTTTGCCAGATTATTTTCAGTTTAGCATAGACACTATATGGCCTTATCTATTTAAACAGAAGTAATTAATTAGTTTTGCTTGCCACTAAATGCAGTGATTTAGGATTGAATTCTCTAAAGTTGTGGGGACTGGTCTGTCACTGTTCCGTGTGAGCTCTGGGATGAACTCTTTAACTCCAGTGATGGCAGAGTTGTAATGCTGCAGCTTTTCAGGGACTTTCTGAGATTTGTGTATTCCCAGATTTGGAACGTGAATACTCTGGTGGGTATCCAGAGTCCACAGAGGGTAACTCCTCAAGCAGATCAGAAATCACTGTAGGTACCACCCAGAGCCAGGGACATTCCCTTTGGCTCCTTTTGCTCTGCTGGGCCACACAAATCTCCACAAAGTCTGCATCAGCTCTTAAGAGAAAGTCCGTGGGAAACAAAGGGGGAAAGGCCTTCTGCTGATCACTGGCCTAGGGGGAATTTCGTTGGGAGCTAACTGAAAGTTGTTCCCAGGTTTCTGGAATGTAGCCACAGCTGCGTGCAGTCAGCTATTCAGCAAGTGGATATAAACAACCTGGGAACATATCCGTATTTTGCAAAGAACTTTGAGTGTTCTGAAAAGACTCATTAGGAACATTCCCATTTATAACCCCCCATCTACTGCACTGTGATTTAATTGTACTTGCAGATTTAATTGTACTTGCAAATAATTAAACAAATCCACAAAATGTTTGCATTATATTAATTTACTTCACTTGGCCCCGCAATGCTAGAACCATAATTACTTACATATTTCCCTTTACTATTTTCTAACCTCTTTTTGTAAATTGTCAATAAGCATTCTAGAGACAGTTGGATTAAAAAAAAATACTGAGCATGTGTCTGATTAATATTTTAAGACCAGGAGGATCAAATCTAAAAATGTGGCTTTTTTTTCAGCAAGTTCAAATTAACTGATAAAGCCATGCAGTGTGTATTTAGAAGCTCTTTTTTAAATGTTGAATGATAGAGTGTTTATATTTCAAAGTGCAGCCATCTATAGAGGAGCTGCAAAAGGCGAGGGCAGGTTTCAGCTCACACTGGTGGGGTGGCCATGGAGCAAGCAGAAGGTAAGAGAGCTCTTTTCCCTGAAGGGCTAGACAGGAGTGGTGACGTGGGACCTCCTTAACTCTGTCCTGGAGGTTGTTGGTCAGGGTTGGTCACCACATGGATTGTGATCCAACCTTCTGCACAGGGACAAGGTGAATTCAGCGTTGAAGGTGTTGTGCTTTTTCATGGTCTGTTTCTAGGACCAGATTTTAGTTCCACTTTCCAGGGAAGTGTCTGCCCCTGTGTCCCTGTCGATGTTAATTCGTGGTACTAAAGTCTCCTTCTTAAGGAGCACCAGCAAGACTTCCTCCACTTTCCCGCGTTTAATTTGTGACACGTCTTCCTGCAGCCACAGGGTCCCGCAGGAGGCTTGGGAAGAACAGACCCACTGGGTGACCAGCTCCTGACAGCATCAGCCTCCTGGCTGCAGGACCAGTGCTTCACCCACAGTAACTGGGGAGTGCTTCATCCCCAAGGCCCAGTTCCTCCAGGTTATAACACTTTTAAGAGGATGTCATGTTCCCCCCCAGATGAGAGTGCATTTCAGTGAGGGGGGGATTCATTCTTATTCTTTCTACTTCATTGATATAACGGGGTGTCATTAATCTTTGTAAGGTCTGTGGAGATTGTCTTATGGGAGACAGTGTCCAAGTGACAAATATTAAATTAATTAGGACTAGTAGCATTCTGTTAAAAAAAAAGAAAGAAAACACAACCTGAGTTGTCTCTGTAGTGGCTGTTTATTGGTTTTGTGAGTGGCACTGAAGGATCTGTACAGAGTAAGATCATGTCAGAGAACACAGTGATGATCTGAAAGGTAAAACTATCCTTTGCTGATAAACTTTTACTGCCATCAGTTGAGGAGCAGTTCATTCTCTGCACTAAATTCAAAACCATAATCCCTTAGGGAAAAGGCTAGTGCATTAAGGACAGTGCATCCATCAAATGTACCACCCAGTCCCCTCAAGCTCTTTCTTTTTGGAATGGCAAGATTTATGGGATTTCTGCCACTTAGTACCTTCCAAGAAAAAAACCCCCAGTGTTAAAAAAAGACACAAAACTGCCAAGTTTGGCACATGCCCTACCAGCTGTCCTGGCTTTTGACACAGCCACAAACCAAAGCATCCAGAAAGAGCTCCCCTAACTTTCTCCTGGTTAGGCCAGTCCTGGAGTCTTCTCCCTGGCAAAAATCAACATTGGACATCAGACAGGATTTACCTGGCTGAGGCCACCAATGTTTCCCCAGGGATTTTTTGGGAGTATTTGTGAGTATTGTGGTCACATTGCTAATGGAGGGACAGATAGAAAGGGCAAGCTGGTAAAGCTCAGCTTGTCACATGGGCAGTCAGGCTGCTGCAAACATTTTGGGCTCTGGAGGAGTGAGGGGCAGCTCCTGAGACCTAAGAAGCCTTCAAAACAGATTTAGATGCCACCCATGGCAACCCTCCTCATTGCAGTCTTACAGGACTTCAGAGAAAGCTACAATTATTGAAAGTATGGAGCTGGATTTTTTTTCACAAAAAATATTTTTGGACACTTTTCCTGACTTTTTTTTTTTTTTTTTGGTGCATCTCTGAAATTGCATTTCACATATCTTAAGGGAAATCTTTGGTTGTCCAATCAGAATAGCAAAATAAAAGCATGCCTTGAATTTAACTGTATTAGCCAGCATAGTATCAGGCAGTAACGCCTTCATTATAGCAATCTGAGTACTTCCTGAATAATTCAGAAGTGCCAAACAGAAGACTTGTTGCTTGGATGTGCTAATGAAAATATCAAGGGAATTAATTAATAGTCAATTATATCAATTTTAGATTTGGACATTGATTATGACGCTAAAAGCAAAATCTACTTTCTTTACTATACATAATTCCTTACTTCTGAATGCTATAGCTCAGCTTAATAATTCCACTTAAAAGTGGAAAAGAAATAGAAATTCAGATTATTTTTCTCTATTTCTCCCTCCTTTCCAGTATGCTCAACATAAATAAGATAAAAGGCACGGTGGAAACATATATGTACATCTTATAACTGTTGATGCAGATTTTGCTAGGATGTACTTTATAGTAATATGGTTTGGGAAAAGGTTTGAATTCAGAGGAGAATAAAAATGCAACGTGGATGTGTATATTTATGGTTTCAAGTTTATTTCTAAACTGGAAAAAGAATTATTTGGTATTATTTGATATTTAAATGGACCCTGTTTTAAAGGGAAGTTTTGACTTTTTTTTTAGCACTCCACAAACAGAAAAGTTTATCTAGAAGTGTTTTATTAAACTCCACATGTGTTTAAAAAAAAAAAAAAGAACATTTTCTGGTCTTTGGTGCTAAAGGAAAGCATTTCATTGAGATCAGTTTTTGCATGATTTGGCACGAGTTGTCTAGACTGGTTTATGAAAAATGACAGCTAGTAGGAAAGTAATTAAAAATGTATTTTGCTGAAAGCAAAAATATTTTTGGAATCTATAACAACCATCTTTAATTTGCCAACAATTTCCACAATTATTTTATATTAACTGGAGGATTTTGTATTCTAGAAAATATGTATTTTGATACCTGGGCATTGATGGCTTTCTGGTTTGATCTTGCAAACTCTGCTCTTGTAACACACTGGCAAGAGCTGAAAAAGTGATCAAATGGCACAGTCAAATCTCTGTGGCACCTTTATGAATTATTATGATTGGCAGTAGATGGGGGTAGGACTCATTTCCATGGATGAGATATTTCAGTATTTTGGCTGGAGCTGAAGGAAGCTTTGCTTTACTTGGAGCTAATGCAGCTTTTCAGGTTTAAAGCAGTGTTCCCATTTACACAGAACCAAAACCAAAACAACCCAACAATGCAAAAGCCTGATAAATGTAAAAAATCATAATGTGAGATCAAAGCCAGGCATTATGCTATGGGTTCTTCCTGAGCAGTGAAGGAGCTGAATTCTTATTAGTGCTGTAGAGCCCTTGGTGTATTGCTCAGGAAATTATTGGCAATATCAGAATAATCAGGTAACCTCTGCAATTCACTGACTCACTGTGCTGGTACAATCAGCCAGATGCAGCCAAAATCTCAATGTCTCTTATTTCAGATAATTACCTAATTCAGATAATTTCAGATACTTGTGAGCAAGTACAGGGTGTAGCTTTGCACTGGGAGGTCAACGAGGTAGAAACCAGTATGGAAAAACCTGAGCACGACCCAGTTTTGGGCCTGCTCCTTGGTATTGTTTTTAGCTGAGTGCTCACTGACTGCATGGTGAGGTTTAGTCTCAAGAGGCCACTATTTACTTTTTCAGGTGGCAGTGGGAGAGCGTGGGGCCTCGGGGTAGGCAGGTGAGGCAAGGCTTTCCCTGGTGTTCGGCCAAGCCCAGTCCCTTCCCAAGAATGGCAGAAGTAATTCATTTCAGAGGGTTTATGACATTGGTGTAAATTCGTCATTCTCGTGTTTAGTTTCTGATTCAATGTTTTAGAGACAAGAAATCCAATCTGAATGCGGTGAATGCATTATCATTTATTTTAAAGCTGGAGATTAAGTTAAAGTATTAATAACAATAAACTGATGGCTGAAAACATGCTTGATAGTCCATTAATCAGTACCTGTCATTCACTGCTCCCTGGTATTCTTGGTGAGCACTTTATTTATCACGCTGTCACTCTCCTATCAAGGATCCATTCCATTCTGGATCTGTGGTTAGTAGTCCAGAACTAGTTCCCCTGTGATGAAATTCAAGTATCATTTCACCTTGATAGGTACCTCTAAAAACTACAGCATAAGTAACTCTGTACATGGTGTTTTCTAAGGTGTGTTCCCGTTTTGAGCAATACTGGAAGCTCCATAAGCTTCTCTGTTTAGATACAGGGAATTACAGCGAGTGTACAGCCCTCCGTGCAGCAGGTGCATTAATGCTCTCTCCTTCAGGCACAGGAAATTGTGCTTAGGATACCTGCAGTATACTCCTACAAAGTGCTTTGAAACTCTTCGGTGAAAAATGTCCCATTGTTGGATTGGCCAAGTGCATGATAACTGCCCAGCTGTGCAGGAAAGGCTTCACCCATCCCTATTCCCCAGGGATGGTGCTGTGCACCACCCTCTCCTGCACGGGGCTACATTTATGCTGCCCATTTATGTCAATAAAGAAAGTTTATCTGCAGAGTTATTAAAAAAAAGAAAATTAAAAGTTTAGGATGGTATGTCTGCCTCTGACATTTCACACTGAATGTCACAGCCGTGTGTTTTCTTGCCCTCCTCAGTTAGCCAGGCACCTCTTCCCTGCCATGGTGTGTCCCATTATGTGCCAGTGCCAGAAACCTTCAGCCTCCCCTCCTCTGTGATTCTGCCTGTGCTGCCTTGTGGGTTTTCACTGCTGCCTTATCTCAGAGCAGAATTTTCTCCTCAATTGATATGCATAGTCAGACATAGTTAATCCATGCTTATCTTATCCATACATCTAAATATCCCAGAGATTTAAGGAGCACCAGTAATCAGTTTTATAAGGGACAGCAGACAACTCCCAAACTTCTTGCAAAGGTTTGGGGCTCAGATAAACCAGTAAATGCAGCTCACATTTTATTTCCATGATGGGACCCCAAGCTATGATGTCAGTGGCCTTGTGTCTGCACAGACTTGAAGAGAAAGTCCTGAAATCAGTGAAATGATTGCAGGTTTTCATGCGTTTAACTGACAGATTGTGTCCTTGATACTCATGATTTTTCCTGTGGCTTTAACTAAATGTGCATAATAATTTATGCTGTCATTTAAATTTAAAAGAGAGACTTTCTGGGCAGCAGTATTTTGCCTGTTAATTCTTGTGAAGCATACCTCGAACAGCATTTTAATATGAATAGGTAAGTAATGCAGATCACAGTAAAACAAGCAGTGTATGGTGTGTGAAGAACCAGCCAAAAAATGTCCTGGCTTTTACATGAGCTGAAGTTTGTGAATGATTTTCCAGTGCAAAGCATATTGTACTAATCCAGTTTTGTGTGAAATGTTCTTAGGATAAGCTTCTATCAAGTGACCCACCGTTTGTGTATGATATACACAGACAGGATATTAGTTATGGATTACAGACATCTTTGTACAAAGCATTTTGTTAAGTCCTGCCAATTGCCAGACGACGGCTATTGTTCTATATTGGCCTCTTTGGCTAAGCCTGGCTCTGGATTAGTCCGTGCCCCTCTTGCAGTGCCAGGAGTGCAGTGCAGGGGTGCAGATGACTGCACAGGTGTCCCCAGCAGAGGCGGGAGCGCAGCTCTCAGCAAGGGCAGCAGTCATCACCCTGTGCACCCAGACCCCTCAGCCACCACCACAGGCGTTTGTCACAGCTGGGATTTCCATCTAATGCCAGAGGCGGTTCAAACACAGTCACTCAGAAGAGGTGGGGTTGCTGTTAATTTTCCAGGGGATGAATGTGCAGGGTTCCAGCCTGTTACAGGTCCAGGCAGAGACCCTGCCTTTCGCCCTCAGCGCTGGGCAGTGCAGCTTGGAACCCTGGCGTGGGAGGAGGGGCAGGGTGCCACCTTTACCCCTTACCCCGAGCAGGGAGGGCACGGGTGCAGTGGCAATGTGCTGGTGGCTCTGCAGCTCCTCCTGGGGCTGCTGGGCTCTGGTCACTGCCGAGCCGTGAGCAAGAAACAGATGTCGGCAAGTGGAGTTTCTCCACCATCCCCAACCTTTGCGTTTCTTATTTCCCTGCTCCAGCTCCTCCCCGCCTCCCTCTCCTGCCTTATTGGAGTCATTAATGAGGGTGTAAGCCATCCCCTTACTAGACAGGCGTACATTTTGGGCTTGATGACCCTGATCCTCCTCATGCTCAGCCTATCTCCTTTCAATTGTTTCATCAGCGCCGTGACTGCCGGCTCACACCTGACAAGTGACAAGTCTCAGGCTCCTGCTGACTAGATAATCAAAGTCTTGTCAGAGCTGTCAATACCCTGCAGATAGGAGAGGACAAAGAGAGGAAAGGTTTCTACAGAAACCACTGCCTTCAAAAAATACTGTCGATTCTTCTTACAGAAATCACCTGTTTGTTTCAAAACATTATTTATTACTGAAAATATGGTCTCTGCAGAACAAGCATGTAAGCACAATAATGACAGCGGCTGTTAATGACACAGCCCTCCAAATCCGCCGGCCCCAATGTTTTGTTGGGAATTGTTCTGAATCCCTGACTAAAGGGAAAATATTAATATTCAGCCATTTCAGTCATTTAACCTTCCTGAAGAATTTAAGGGGGATAATTTCAAGCACAACCATAATTATCATTTGATAAAAACCACATTTTTTTTTTAAAGCGGAGAAGGCACAAGTATGTTCTAGTATAATATTGCAGACCAAGGTTATTTATGATCTCTTCCAATTTTGGCACATTTTCAAATGCAGATTTGATTTAAAATGTTAATTAAAGTGCAGGGCCAATTTTTTCCCTTATTTACAGAACTCTAAATCTGCAATCTACTGAAGTTGATGAATTTCATCTGGGTTTCACTAGCAGAAGAAAGTGTCATATTTGACACACAGTTATTTGGATATTCTAAGATATTTACAGTCAAAGTATGTGTTAATGTTTTGAGACTTTGGGACAGACAGATGTTCTGAATGTGACAGATTCAAGAGATTTTTTTTTTAAACTCTGTGTATCAAAAAATAAAACCTTTAATTTGAAAGATAGCTATGTCTAGAAAAATCAAATGACATTGCTTTTTGCAGCTGAAACTCCTTTAAAATAACATTGGAGGTGAAGTTTCCAAAGACCTAGTGACTATTTAATGTATACCATTTACTTAGCACCAGAAATAAAGTAGTGGGTCTGGCTTGCTGCTGAGAGGAAGACATACGGTATTTCTTGCCTCAGAAAAAGAAGTCTTTAAAGCAGAGTTTTCATCAGCACTTTTCATGTGCTCGCCTTCAGTGCCACTTCCAGATAACTCAGGGTATGAAAGAAGCACCACCGTTCAGTCACTCCCCAAGCCCTGCGTGCAGCACAGTCCTTTCCTGTGCTTTTATGCCTATTTCTTTTATTAGGCATGGCTTTGTTAGACACAAGCCGTTATCCGTCTGAGCTGTGTTCAGCTGTCAAGCGCCGGCTGCCTTTTGCTGCTCGTGTCAGCAGACAGCAGAAGGTGGCAGGAAGGGCTGGGAGTTGAAGCTCGTCAGGTTCCTGGTGTGCTGCCACCGAGGCTGTGCTGGGTTTGCTGGGGGCACAGCCCGGGGCAGGGCACTCCTCCAGCAGCTCCCCAGGGGCTCCTGTGCTCCTGTGCCACCCCGAACTGCGGCACTGGGGGACGAGGAGGAAGTGACAGTTGATGCTGGTACCAGGAACACGCATCCCCAGGGGATTGCCAGCCTGCTGGGTGCCCACACTGGGGCTGCTTCAAGGAGAGAGACCCTGAAGGTATTGGAGTGTTTGCTGCTGCTCTGCTTGGTGTGGAGCCAGTGTTTATGTCTGAACCCCAGTGCTGGGTGTGAGCGGGCTGGGGATGGCTCTGTGGGCCGGTTCCCACTGCTGTGGTGCAGGAGAGCAGCAGGAACCGCTCTGGAACCTCGGCTGTGGTGGGCAGCTCTGGTGAGAGGGAGGGGATCGGGAGCTGGGAGGCCCTGGGACACTGTCCCCAACCTTGCTGTGTCGCTGTTGGCTCCTCCTGCCAGCAGCAGCTGCCGGCAGAGCTCAGAGGAAGTTTTTGGAGAGAAAGTTTTTTTTTCATCAGAAAATGCCGATTCGTCAAAAGCAAAACATTTCACAAAAACATCTGGCTTTCAATGAATCTTCCCAGAGAACCTAGCCTGCTAAGCAGATTTTCATTGTAAATCTGTCTGGTTCCCTGCCAGGTCACCTGCGTGGCTCCGTGGCTGCCTGCCAGCACTTGCGGCTCGAAGGTAGCCACAGCAGCCAGCCTGCCCCACATCCCGGCCCCGGCTCGCTGGATTTACATCTGCACTGGAAGATCCCAGCCCTGAACACAAGCAGAATTCCCAGACAGACCCTCAGGCTTCCAGCAGGCATAGCCCTGGGCAGCTCTGATGGATTTCCATTCTGTAGNATCTGAATTTGAATGGAAAATGATTTCAAAATGCTCACGTTTTCCGCAGACCACAAATTCCCAAATTCCAGTAGAAAAAAGCCAGCGAGGCACAGAGGTAGACGTGTGGGATATGGGAAGCCAGCTGGATGCTTCCAGGTTAAGTATGTTTAGGTCTATCACATGGAAGCAATCCTATTTTTGTGACATATATATATTTATCCACAAAGCAAGTATAAGATATATCACTGGACTTAAGCATTTATTTCATTAGTGTTATTTAAGTAAATTAAAATTACCATATATGCCAGCTTGTAGAAAACTCTTCTTTTCTATGTAATTCTTGAACATAATAAATACCTTTTAAGTAATCTAATTTTTGTGTTTAGTTAGCATACAATGCATATCCTGTTAATCCTGATTAAATACATAATTAGGTGTATTTAAAGTACTTAATTTAAAGTATTAGTGCTTATTTAGACAATAGTTTTCTTATTAAGCATTAGTTTATTTGTTAATCAAACGTCACTTAAAATGTAGAGTGGGTGGGAAAGAGTAATTGTATGATTTACTTGAAAGAAAGCTGTAGACGAAGTAGGTGGCAGAGGGTAAACAAGGAACTGTTTGAATGAAGATCACTATTATGTGCATGTTTCTAATTTATCCATGTGCCTCGAGCAAAGAAATGGAAGGGAAGGGAGAACATCGAAGGCTGGAGCCCGAGCTGGGTTGGACAGCTTAGCAGTGCTCACCTGTGTGCCAAGAATTTCTAATTCCTTTAATTGTTCAGAGGCAAAGTTTTCACTGAGTAACTGGTGGAAACTTTTGTTAAAGTGTTGTGTCCAGAGATAAGGTGCTGCATTCCCTGTTGGTGAGACACGGCCACTTGCACCGTGTTTGTCATTGTGCCTGCCCCAAGTGTGGCTGGAGGGAACCTGGGTGAGAGCCGGTGTTAACACTGCTCACTTTGGGCTCCCTGGCTCTGTGACAGGCTGGTCACTGCCTGCTCTTGGACAGGCAGTACTAGAGATGCCTACTAGATAGAAAAGTTTGAAAAGGTCTGTTTCCAGAATGTTTGAAGTTTTGAGGCTGATTTTTGTTCCAGGTTTTGCAAATACTCTCATTTGTGTTCTGCTGATTGTTTTCAGGTTTAACCATAAGGTAAAATACCAGTTGCATTAAAAACTGTATCAGAACGGACTAAATTGCCTGCAGCTTTCCTCAATGAAGAAATATTCCTGTTTAACATGGTCTGTCTCTGATGCCTTTGTTTATGGTAGTGTGACAAGCAGCCCTTTTGTTGGCATGGCATTGCTGCTGTCCCTCTCTTTTCTCCACTTCAGACGGTAAGAAAAGTCTCAGCTGACTGGCAGAAGCAGCAGCTGATGCAGTCTCAGCTCCTCTGAAAGGTGGGAGCTGCAGAGCAGCGAATGGAGCTGCAGTCACATTCCCAGCCCCAGAGGCTGCCTCTGTGCTCTGGGGGATGCTCAGCGCTCCTCTCGCTTCCCTGTGGGATGGTGGAGTGAAGAGATGGGTATGTCTCCTGTCACTTGTTAATTAATGCATTCTTTGCATCATCCGAGAGCTAAACAGCCCATTTCCAAATCCAGAATTCTGAAATTGCATTTGCAACATGCTGAGACATCTCTCTGGCAGCACATGAGGTCCTGACATCCAGGGGGTTTGGGGACTTCTGAAGCTTCCCCTGTCTTTAATTTGTCCTGCGTGGAAAAGGCACGGGGTAATGACAGATGTGAGGATGATGTGGCACTGATGCACAGAATTATTCAGAGGTAAAGTTAGTAATTTATTTTGCCTTTAGGAATTCTCTTTGTGGACTGCTTGGTGATAGTGGAACTCTTACAAAATCAGAAATATTCTGCTAAGTCTATATTTCCTTCTGGAGGAAGATGATAACATTATTGAAATTTGATCTATAGCATGTACACTTACTGCTTGTAAATCTGGTAGTTAGCATGTCAAAAACCCTTTTATCGGTTATTTCAAGGTTATAGCCAGAACTGAGTGGGGCTCCAATAACGTTCTGGGGAGGTTTGTATTGAAATCTCTTTCCAAGAAGTATCTGGGCTATCTGCAGGTTGTGTGAAGAATGCCAGGCTTGCACTGTGCCAAGACACGATAATGGACACGCTCCCATGGAGGCTGCTGCGGCAGAGGCTTACCAGTTCTTCCTCTGAGGGAAGAGAGGCAATCCTAAAGCTCTTGGTTTGACACGCAGGAGATCTGTATTTTTGTGTGACAGTTACACATAGAATGTCACTGGTCTGTAAAGGCAGATGTGAGGTTGTGCATCAGTGCTGTCTTGTGTTGGGTAGGTTGTTGCCTTCTCTGGGTTGACAAAAATGTGTCCTCTAAGTGGTACTGCTGGTGTTGTCTTGTGTGACTGCTCAGCTCACCTGGGGTGGTACAGCCCCTAAGTAAGTAATTCACACTTGATTTAGACTGTTTTTTTGTTAACTGTGTTCAAAGCTTGTTTTATTGAAGAGATAAGCAATTGAATATTTATTTCCCTTTCCCATGTCAAGAATCCTGCCCTGATGCAGAACCAGTGGGAATGGTACAGCTCATTCTGGATCATTATGGTTTTTTCTGGACTCCTGGTGGTCTCTAACCCACTTCTTCATGTCTTGGGGTACTCCAGCCCCTCTGGTCCCCTCCCACTGCAGAAATTCTTCCTGCTGCTTTGAAGTGTTTGCCAGGTACTGTACAGAGATGAAAACTGGGGCAGTACTCACAAAGCTTTTGGCATTGATTGTCTTGTAAGTGTTTGTAGGCATTTGTACTGGTGGTACTCAAAAGTTTCTTAATTGTATAAACTCATGCTCCTGGACAGCTTGGCCTAATACTCTCTGACAGAGTCCAGCTTTCTTTCACTCTGTGTTTCTTTGGACTGTTTTTATGGGTTAGTAGGATGAATTTATCCATGAAAAATTAGTATGAGTGAAAAATACTAAGGCTTCAAAGTCTTCAAAGTTTTTTTTGGTTTCCCAAAATTAAAGTCTGATATTGTTATGGTGGTGTGTTGTTCTTAGTAGTAGTAGTAGTATTATCTTAGAAAGGAGGAATGGAGTGAGGAAAGTCCAAAACAAGACTGTCTGGCAAGCAGAGCTAGCTTCAGGTTCTCATCCTGATGGATTTAGGACCTCCTATTTCTTGCACTTGTTGCTACCACCAGGCTGTAACTCCTCCTTCTCCCTCCCGTCTCCCAGCCCCATCCCTAAGGACACTGACAAGTGTGCAGGAAACATTTCTGTTGTATTACACTGCATTTTTCAATGGAGAAATTTCACTGAAGAGTTCTCACAATCAGCTTTTGATTTACACTTTTTTTTGGTCATTTCTTTCCCTCTCCCAAAATATTATTTAGGCAGGACTTTGGGTCATGACTCCTTGCAGATTTCATATTTAATATTTCCTTAATATAGAATCTAAATTATTTTTGATAATCTATGTAAAGATTATGTATAATACAATTAATTGATATAAGTGGTTTCAATTCTCCTTAATATGACAAATCTCTAGTGTGAAATATTCTTAGTTAATGATCAACATAAAATAGATAGAGTTCATTTTTAATGCAAGTACAAGATTTGAATTAATTTGTAGTTACAGCAGAGTTATTAAACTGTATAATATACACACACATACATTCCCTTCTTTTGTTTTTAAAGCTTTTCACATTGAGCAGATATGATGATGAGGTTGGGAACTTCCTATCTAAATTCTTTTCCTTTTCCATACTGTACTACTAACAGACATTTATTTGGGGTTCATCTACCATACTCTGATACTTCTTTGTGCTAATACACTTATAACTGGTTTCCAGTGCCTTGTGTTTCCAGTTTGTTGTGATTTAACCCCAGACAGCATCTAAGACCCACACAGGTGCTCATTCACTGCCCTCTTGATGGGACAGATAAGAGAATGAGAAAAAAATTGTGTGCTGAGAAAAGAACAGATTAATAAGTGAAATAAAATAATAGTAATGGTGATGATGACAGTAATAGTACTAAATTATAATGAAAAGGGGAATAAAAAGTGAGCGAGAACTAAAACCCAAGGAAAACAAGTGATGCGGATAAAAAGCACCTGCTCACCACCCACCAAGGGATGCCCAGCCTGTTCCTAAGCAGTGGACCCTGGCCAGCTTTCCCCCAGTTTTTTTGGTGAGCAGGATGCCATGTGCTGTGGGATATCCTCTTGGCCAGCTGGGGTCTGCTGTCCTGGCTGCATCCCCTCCCAGCCTCCCATGCCCCAGCCTCCTTGAGAGCTGCTCAGCACAGCTGAAACCTCAGCGTGTCCCCAGCACTGTTCTCATCCCAAATCCCAAACACAGCCCTGTAACAGCTACGGGGGAGAAAATGAACTCTTCTGCAGCTGAAACCAGGGCAGAGTTAGCACAGTAAGGGGTGCAGGTACCAACCACAGGCCCAGTTTCCAATGGCTACAGAAACCCCTCCTGGCTCTGCGGCTGCAGGCTGCCCGTGGCAGCTCGGTGGGGCTGTGCTGCTCCACAGGCAGGGCTGAGACCTCGAGCAGACTGCAGCAGGCATGGCAGGTTTGCACAGACTAATCTACTTTGAGCAGAGTATTAATGCAAGCAAAAGAGAGCACACAAGAGTTCTGGTAAGGGATTAGCATAAAACTATGTACATTATCATGGTCTCACTTTCTTAGATTTAACGTGAGTGATGTTCTTTAATATTGCTATTAAATTTATAGCAGTGAGATAAGCGTCAAATTTTCCTACAATTGCGTTAAAGATGGGGAAAAAATATTGGGAGAAGTGCCAAATGGAATCTGAACGTTGCTTAAAAGACACGTGGGATGGAAGAAGCAAGTTGCAGGGAACATCTGTTTCTGCTGGACCTTGTCACTTTTCTGTCAGTTGTAACACTGAGTTAATCAGATTCCTTTAAAAACTGTTGTGTTTAAAATGCAGCACAGATCAAAAATAACTATCCAGTGTGCTGGAGTCTGTACATGTTATGGAATCACTTAAAGATGAGGACAGAACTTGGTGTAAATGTATCCCCTTATATTTTCTCCCAGTACAGTGTATGAGTGAGAGCTGGAGGCACTTAAAGTGGTTTAATCCTCACTGGTTTTTGTATTCTCACTGTTTTACAGGTCAGTGAGCAGCAACATTTGTGTTGTGTTTAAAAATACCTATTTTAAGGTGTTGGCTAGATACTGAAATTTGTCCAAAGAATACAATTTTAAAATTTCTTTAATCACAAATGCCTTGTTGGTTTATTTAGATCCCCAAAGTATATCAAAGTAGGAGTGTAGTGCCCGTCTGTGTTACTGCAGGGGCTCTTTGTGTTGTGTGACCTGTGCCAGGCCCAGAGCCAAAGCAGCCCAAGGGTTTGGGCCAGTGTCTTTCACCCTGGGTGTATCCTCCTCTTGCCCAGTTTTCTGATGGGACAAAGTCACTCTAGGATGTACTGGGGGAGGAACAAGAACCTCTGTCTTCTCTTGAGAGGACCAACACAGATCCTCTACTATAAATTTCCTAAAGATTTTCTGAGAGAAGTATTTTTTCTCTCATGGTATATTTTGATTCTTCGGTTTCCTAATTTTTTTAAAATTATTATTATTTTGTTCCTCAAGGAAAGGAAATATCTCCTTGAAACATTTTCCACAGAACAAATGTGAGTTTTTCTGTAAATACTTTGATGGCTAATGTTAGACCTGTGGTACCATAAGATCTTTTTTAATATGAAGGGAATCATTGATAGTAAGTTAAGATTGAATTTTTTTTTTCTGGGGCACAAATTTCAATGTAGATGTAAGAAGGAATTTAATAGTTTGCTGTATCTCTCTTCATATTCTCTCTACAAATTATTATCTCTGTTTATTACTGTAATGTTCAAAAGTACAACAAATATATATGGTATTGTTGATGAAAAGCTAAAGTTAATATATTTTAAAAGTATTTTGGGAGGTACAGGGCCTTTGGGCTGCAGTTGCAGTTATTCCAATTAATGCTGTGATGTTGTTAAATCTCATAAGCTGGAAGGCATCATTGTTTGAGTAAGGGACCTCCTAAGAGACTCCTCACACTCTGTGTAGTGGTGCTGGTAAATCAGTGGGCAATATTCTCCTCTTTGAGGCAACACAGACCAAATGTCCCAGCATGGTGCTGAGAGAGGACAATATTGCTGGAAAAACCATGCTAAGATGTCTGTAAGTCATAAATTTGAGGTCATGATTATTTGCAGTTCACACACCTCATTGCATTATTTTTGCAGGACAGGGGTGTGAATCCTGGTGTGCTGGCTGAACTCCAGTTGCAGCAATTACGTTTTATGCCTGAAATTCCCCTGTAGTTCCAGCTCGATATGTTTCCCATCTAGGGTTGTACTGTTGCTGTGCAGTGTTAAGCAGCTGACATTCTTAACTCTATGAACTGCTGCATTCTCCATGTGAGTCTTGTCTGTGATCATAGGCCAGCACTTTTCAAAAGACTCGGAGTGAAACCTTTTGTGCAAGAAGAAGTTGATACGGACATTGCAGAAAAACTCCAGAAGTTTTGTGTAAGCGTGCAGTGCGTAAGTTGTGTAACTCTTTGTCCTTGCACCCCTCTCTGCTGTCCCTTTGGATCCGTAACCCTTTTGGGGCATTCCCAAGCACCCAGGAGACATGGATGTGGTGGAGAGGAATGCTTGAGCAATGGGAATTTTGGTGACAGCTTTTAGGAGACGCCTTTGGGGAACTGCAGTAGCTCAGGAGCAAGCTGGCAGTGACAAGCACTGCGGAGGTCTCTCAGCACCACGCCTGGCCAATTCCCCTTGCTGTGCTTTGCATGGATCCTGCACACCTTCCCGGGAGCCAGCACAGCACCGAGCCCCAGGCCCTGGGTGGGTGTGGAGTCCTCAGGAGTGACCCTGGTGCAGATAAAGCTCTGCACCACCGTGACAGTGCCAGCCTGTGCCCTTTCCATCAGCTGCTGGAGACCACTGATAGCCAACCCCCATGGCCCGGCTGGGGGGTCTGCGTCACACAATGCAACCCCCACAGCCCAGCTGGGGGGTCTACGTCACAACATGAGACCCCCACGGGCTGGCTGCCAGGTCTGTGTCAGCGACCCCCACGCACGGAGCTGCAGAGCCAGGCGGGTTCCTCGCATGGCAGGTGAGCTCATCACCCCCTGGAGCAGCTACAGTGGCACACACGCTGCTGTAAATGTGATTGTCTAGGACTGATCTCTGCTTTCTTTCCTTTTCTTTCCAAAGAAGAGGCCGAGATCAAAAGCCTTTACCCAATCAGTCAGGCTTTAATCAAATGAAGCACTTGAGCACATGCCTTACGTTAAGCACATAAGGATTATTACTGATTTCAAGGAGATAAACACATGCTAAAGCAGGGACTCGGATCTGGTTCATGGCAACCTCATAGCCCCATGTCTGTCTGTAACACAGGCTGCTTCACCCTTTCCTTTGCTTTAGAGTGAGGTGAACACGCTGCCCGATCAAAAATAAGCAGATGAAGCATTAAAACACGAAAGACTTGTTGCTTTGAGAACAGTTTTAATTAAAACACAGGTAAAATTTAAGCCAGTAGAAAGGCTTTGTGTGACTTGAGTGGGCTTTGTAATGGCATGGCATCTAAACAGACCCTTATCTCCTCAGCACTTCTGGGATGGATCAGAATTTGTTTTTTCACTCTTTTCATTTCAATTTGGGAGGCACTCACAAGGACAATATGAACACAGGGCTGACACTGTGCATAAAAAGAGCTTACTTCCCCTCTCCCCATCAACGCTTAGTTTAAAAATTAAATGTTTTTTGAGATCTTTTGCTTAGCTGGATGTTAGTGTATATCAGAAAATAGTGTTTGCATAATATTTATATCATATTCTGTGATCAAAGGTTATTGCTGCATGCAAGACAGATTCAGCAAACCATTTTCAGGTGAACCCTTGTTTCCACTTCTAAGTTTGTACATTATTTTCATGGCTGTTTTTCTGTTAATGACACAACCAGACAATCCCTGTTTCTAAAAGCAGAAATAGCGAGTCTGGGAGAAGTCATAGGGTTAAAATCCTAACTTAGAGACTTGGTCCACCTTTAATTGAAGTGGGTGTCCTCAGCAAGTGGCTTCTCCCATTAGAAATTATTTTCTGCCAGAAATCTATATTCTGTCATACCCAATTATGCACCCTACTAATCAACAGAGAACTTGGTAGCACCCCAACATGGAGAAGTCTGCATCTGTTCTAAATCCTGCCCTTCTAAGCAGGATTATTGCCAAGCACTGTGAAGATTGCTTAGCTGGGTACAAAAGATGCTGTACCCTAGCCAAAAGAGGGAAGTAATTCTGATTTTATTTGAATGAGCTTATTTTATTGGATAGAAAGAAGTAATTGAATTATGTAAAATAAAATAAGGTTCTTTGTTTTCAAGAAAAACATCAGCAAACACTATCTCATAAAAATCTCTTGGAATAACAGAATGCAAGGATCCTCAGCAGTTCAAATATCTCAGATACTTTTATGCTTCTCTGAAAGTACTACTAGGTGTACTTTTGACTACAGTAGTAGCCTTCTATCAGCTCATTTATCAAACCTGTCAGGTGTTAAAATGTTTAAGCATATGCTTACTGTTAAGCACTCGAGCATTAAAACTCATCCCAACCAACTGCTTAAAGTGTTCTGTGGGACAGTTCTGGCTGGTCCCTGTCCCCATGCCAGGAGCACAGGAGTAAATTGTGATTTTGGGGTTTTTTTGTGGACATTCTCAGTATTTCCATGTTTATAGGCCACCTTGGAGGCACCAGCTCTATTGCTGAACTGGAGAATGTGCTGAGAAATTCCACAAGAGACCAAACAGCTTCCTGGGTGAAGAAAGATTAAATAGATCAGCACTTTTGGGCTCCAACAAGAGATGGCCATGAGAAGGTGAGACAGAAATGTGCAAAACAGAGAGGTGGGAATGATTGTTCAAGAGCTAGCAGGTGTTGTGTGAAACAGGCAGCAGGTTTAAAATTTAACTTCCTTGTAGAAAAAAAGCCCTTGGGTTTTCTTCTACCCATCATCACAGAATCTGAGCACAGAGAACATTGTGGAGGCCAGAAGCATGAGCAATTTGACCAGCAATTCAATAATGTGAAGTACATATAGTCCACTGAGTGCAACCAGAAATGCAGCTGCAGCTCTGACTGCCACAAATCGCGGCCTGTGGCAGCATGAGGACCTGGCTGGCCTGCAGATACTCCTCACGTGGGGCGTATCCTGTAGCCATGCCCTGCTTCCTTTTTGGAATAACTGCCCTGTTGTTTGTTGTGGGGTTTTTTTGTTTTGGTTTGGTTTTTTTGGTGGGTTTTCTTGTTTGGTTGGTTTGGCAGAGTTTTTTGGTTTTATTTTTCTTTTTCCTGTCAAGAACTAGATGGTCTTCAAGGCCAGTCTATGGTTCTGTGATTCTATGTTTATTCTGCCAAATTGTATGGTTTTTTCCCGTGAAAATAGCAAAGTATGACTCAGTCATCCATTTTTCCTTTCTCACGTGGCCACAGGACAGTGTTGGAGAGGCTGGTACAAGATGGGGCTGCTGGAAAAAACTCTTTTAACAATTCAGGTGAGCTGTTACTGTGCAGGCCAGACTACAGCACATTTGATGCAGGTGCCAATTGCCTCTTCCCACTGCACTGCTGCTTACAGCTCTGCTTTGTTCCCAGCAGGATGGGAAGCTCCTGGGCATTTTTGAAAATGTGTTTTCCCAAACAGAGATCCTAAAAATGTAGCATCTGCTGAATTTACTGCTCCTATCCCTGAAGGTGTCCCGTCGGTGTTTGGGCTCTCCCTCTGTCCGTGAGTCCTGCGAGTGAAAGGTGGGTGATGCAGCTCATGATGATTTTGGTTAAGCGCTGAGACCACGTGTAACTCCTTGGTGGTTTTACACCACTGTTCACAAGTAAGAGGCTCTCTGGGCTGGCCCTGGAGCTGGGACCAGCCATGCAGGCCTGGGGGATTGCTCTCCAGACTGAGCTCAGCAGGGTGATGCTGCATGTGCAGCTGGGCAGCAGAGCTTACCTGTGCCAGTTATTCCATGGCTCTGTTTTGCTTTTCGCTTTACCATCCTGAAAGGATTAAACCCAATGGAAATATTTCATATCTGAGATGCACTTTCTCATTATCGGAACAATTTGAAAAAAAAAAAAAAGTCTCATTCCTAAGGAATAAAAGGATCCAAGTTAGAAAAAGTGTAAGTATGCCTCTGCTTGCAACAAAGTCCCTTCAATCTGCATTTAAATAAAGGTATTGACTATGTAAAACACAAGGCTGCCCAAGGCAGAACATAAATAGTGTTTGCCAGGCATAGTGTTTGATGTGGGCTTCCACATAAGGTATTGAAGGCACACATCGGTAAATCCTGAACCTGCCAACTCTCTCCTGTGCAGTGTCACTCCAGTCTAGTTAGAGTGTATTTAGAAAGTAGCTAAACACACTTTTGTGGAAATCATTAAATAACACAGCAATTCATACATTTGCAGCAGACAGCTTCTAATGCACATTATTAACTGAAAATAAAATCTCAGCATTTATCTTATATGTTATTTTATCTTAAAAAAAACCCAGATGCCCAGTATGACTGAGAATATAATACCCTAAAGTTTAAGACTGGTTTGTAAACACAGTCCCTAGTGTCTACTATTGATCTTTTGCTATTTTAATGCATTTTTACTGACCGACATGTCCTGTGGTAAAGAATATTGCCTAAATTAGTTATCTGATTGGTTCTTTTGATTAATGATGGGACTGTGCTTCATTACACATGACAACATGATCAGAATAATCACTGCAGCCATAGAAGTTGGGACTGGCATTTTTTATTCCTTCATTTTTAAAGTTCATTTATAAAATTATTTAATGTATACGTCCTAAGTTGTAATTTATTTACATGACACTTTTTTCGATGGGAACTGTTGTACTGTGTCACAAATGGCTAAGAAAACAAGGTAAACTAGATGTACAAATCAATGTCTTCTGGCTCAAGGGGAAAAAAACATAATCAAGATTCAAGAGCTGACCTTGTCCAAAGTCCAACTTGTCACACAACAAACACTGAGGTGCCCAACAAATCACTGGGATCAGCAGGATGTATTCAAAGGAATGTTTAAATATGTTATTCCTTGCTGAAGTTCTTACCAAAACTTCAGGGATTGTGTGTGTCGGGGTGGAATCAGCCCAGGGCTCACAGTGCAGGGTGGGCACACTGAAGTGGGGCAGTGCCTCCCCAGGACCCTCTGCTGAGATTCCATCAGTGCTGCTCAGCATTCCTGACCTCCCTTCCTGGATGGGGCTGTTCCCATGGACCTGCAAAGCCACATGAGGCTGAGAATTGGTCTGCAGGGTGAAAAGGTTTCTGGATTTAACCCCAGAGCCAATCTGAGGAAATACTGACAACTTGTAGTTGTACATCTGAAATTCTGCAAAATTAAACCATGCTTTGTGTAGAGGACCACGACCAGATGTGCTGCTCAGCATCATCTTATCCCTGTGCTATCTGCCATGCTTTATAGCACCTTCACATGCTTTGAGGTTCTTGATTGCTTTTTAGTAGGTCATTCTGGGATTGATCTGTTTGAATTTATAAGGACATGCATGCCACCTTATGTCATGTTGATGAATGATTCAAAATTTTAAATGGCAATTCAACATTTAATGTTTTGAAAAATGTTTAAATGGTGTCATGCACAGAATAAATGGCAGCTTTCATTTTCTTTCTTCAAAATTCCCTGCCAGCCTGTTTACACGATGTTGACAGACATTTTAGCGTTTGCCAGAGAAATAATGTGAAGGGTTGGATACTTGCCATAAAATGGTTTCCTCTCTATGGCAAGTGTGGAAACAAATGTGTGCATGCACAGTACATACACACACATATATTTTAAACATATTTCCAAACAAAAAAATGTTTGTTTGCTGTTACAACTACAGAAATGTATCTCCAAGCAGGACTAACTCCAAAAGGGGTAGAAACTCAGAGCTGGCAGGAGCCAGAGCATGCCTGACTCCTGACTGAGTCCAGCTCTCTGTGTACAATGTGACACATTCATTGCAAAGCTCAGGAATGCTCTTGCTGCTCAGCAGCTCCACAACTTTAATTTCAACCCCAAATTTTGTTAAATTTTGATGCAACAACTAAAGAGTGCATTTGTAACCTGAATACTTCACATGCTGATATACTTATCTTCTTACTGTACCATCTTTATTATGCTTTGTCTCACTCTAAGACTTTATTGTACTGGCTCCATATAACACATTATCTGCAAATAAAAGTAAATGTCTATCCAGATTTAGGGCCCAATCCTTTACATACACATGCTCTTTAAATGGATCTCAGCATTACTGCAATAGATTTTCCTTCTGGGATTGCAAGGGGAAGGCTGATCTTTGTTGTGTGCAGTAAATCTGAAACTTTAATATACCAACAATTCCTTTTCCATGGAATAACTATGGATTTAGGGTGTTGCACTGAGTCCATTTTAGCTTGTGCTTAGATGTTCATTTTGTGACTAACATTTGATAATTGTGGTGGCACACCAGGCTTTTGTTTCGTGGGAAGAGATGGCTTTGTGTGAAATATGTTTAACCATGGTTAAACACCCTTTGACTTCTCACACAGCTGGTTCTAGCTATAGAAAAGCTGTGTGGTGTTACCTTCACATGAGGGTGACTGAAACATTAATATTTCTTTTATGAAAGCAATTCTGAGTGATGGATTGATACACAGAGTTTGTGATTCTTGTATTCCAGGATTGTTTTGTTACCAGCACATTAGAAATTGTGACTAGTCAATGAAATGTCAGCACTTCAGGGCTTTCCAATTCAGGGCCTATCTCAAAAGCAGTTGCAAACTACTGAATGGGTCACTGAGTTGTACCATTAGAGGTATATGAAATATTAAAAGAAGGGTTCACACTGTATTTAAAAAGTAAATTTTTAATTAGCAGATGCATGAACAGAAGGGAAATATTTTTTTTCTCTTGGAATTGATGCATATGTTATATGTAGAGCATGGATCTTTACTTCCAGGTAAGGAATTGATGCATTTTTATTTGCAGAAGTTGTTGTCTATCAATACAAGCAGATAATTGGTTACCCTAGTTGAATCTGTGTGTTTTTATGTGCTACTTAGAAGTTTACCAAGAGACATAGTACTTTTTGGAGCTTGTTGTATGGCAATGCAACATTTTATACATTATAGGATTAGAGCATGTGAAATTGATGTTGAATATGCAAGTTATATGTTAATCTGATTAAATGAATCGAGAATTGCCCAATGCAATCAATTGAAATATTCAAAAACTTTGTGTTGAACTTGAAGGAAATGATCACCTTGAGGCTGCCAAACCCATGAAACAACTTTGCATTTGCAATAATATTTGCCTATTTAGCATTAAAAACCATATATATATATAGTGGTTTTGTAGTGAATTAGGATTAGTCCATCAAGGAGAGGCTTGTTAGAACTGGAAATGCAACAGTCTCCACTACCTACATATGTTAAATGTTGGATGAAGTATATTAGAGTGGTTTTACTCATATTGCACGTTTTCTTACAAAAAGAGATGCAAAGGCATCTATATTATTTTATCACTTTATTATTTGTTTATTTTCCCTAAAAATAAAATGACTTGATTTAAGTGCGTGATGCTATTTACTTGTATTTTAAAGCCTCGCATAAGATTATACAGCGATTGAAATGCATACTTATGTCTGTTTCTTTCATTGGACAGCTATGCTAAAGCAAATAAAATCAAACACATACATTCCCTCTCAGTGGTTTACAAACTGTAAGTGATGGGAGGAAAAACCCGCAGCCATTCCACTGAATTCTATTATTGACAACAGCAGAAGTAAAAAAATTAGAAAACAAATCCCTTTTTAAATAAAATGAAGTAAAAGACCTACATTGCTTGGAGGAAATGCTAATTGAAAATACCTTGCTAATGCTAGCTAGTCACAGGAAGGAAACATTAAGTTATTATTTTTAATAATGTTTACAAGTATATCCAGCCATTTCCAGCCAGTGAAAAATGTTAGCCTTGGTAAAATGTGGCAGTGCTACTTTTCACTGGTGATGCTGCTCATCTTCTCTCTGATAGCAATCATTAATTTTATTTTTTAACCCAGTGTTCAAATGAAGACAGATGAGCAGGAGAGTTTTAAATGCAAGCTGCTTATGTTCAGAAAAATGGCTGCGAGATTACAGATCACTGTGCCTGAGCTGAGTCCAGCGACTGCTTGGAAAGGGGGAGAAACAAACAAACAAGCGTTAGGTGAGCGACAAACAGGCAGGGCCCGGTGTGGGGGTGTGCACAGGGGTGCGTGTCCCTGCCTGTTTTGGGATGTGAGGGGACCACAAGGAGGGAGAGGTAAAAGAGTCCTGCACAATGTACAGCAATCCGATTCATTTCCTAATTGCTATGGAGACCCACAGATATGATTACTGCTAATTGCTCCTGATAATTTTAATGTTACATTTTAACATCTATTTTTCATTAGTACCAGCAGGATTGTTAGAGACCAGAATGTGTAATGTATCACATACTGGTAGCATCATCCTGCAGCCTTTTATTTGTCCTTCTAGCATCACCAGTGTTGTCTTTTTGGCCAAGTGTCAATGAGTACAATGTAGTTTCTATGTGTTTTAAACTGTGATTTTTAGTATCTGACAGCTTTACCTCAGTTGTTTCTTACCACAGACACACTGGCTTTATCCTCACGCTCCCAATGCTCACAAGGCTGAAGTTTTTAGACTTGGTCCTGCCCACAGTGACCTCATGACTGATTATTCAGGTACACCTTTTTGGATTTTTGGAAAGGAAGAGGTGACTTGGGCAGTGCATTGATAACAACAAGAGGCAGTTAAAAGGCTCCTCATTTAGTGTAGTAGAGAGCTGATTGTGGCTGACCTGCAGAGCCAGTCCCACACTGTCAGTGCCTTGCTTTGGACAAACCTCCCAAACACCCTCATTGCTGGATCCCCATGGGTGAGCAAACCCCACCAGCAGGAGCTGGGTCTCCCTGTGTTGCCCATATCAGGAGTCCTCTGTCTCGTTGAAGACAGATTTTTAAAATAAAAGTCCAAAACTGATTAGGTGAAATCTGAAGTTTCCTGTGACAGGATGGAAGGGCAGATCTGGGACGTTAACTTGGCTCAGGTGCAGGAGTCTGGTACCTGCAGTCAGGGAGAGCAGTCCCTGTAGCTCCTCTGACGTGCAGTTTTTGATCAGTTCTTGTAAGGATCTCTGCTGGCTCAGAGTTTGAGTAAAGACAGCCTCGAACATGCCTCCCCTACACTTCAGGGTTTTCTGCCAGCCCAACTGCTCCTGGGGAGTGACCTTGTCTCTAGGAATTAGGCCTTTCGTTACAGTCCCTTGTAAGGAGTTGAGAGAGGATTAATTGGTTTGCTCACTGGAGTTTCTGGAAGTATCTCACATTTTTCAGTGGAAGATGACTCTGGAAGTACTTTCCCACAGTGAAACAAATCCCTGCCAAAATAAAATGATGAATCCTGAATATTACTGGCAGCATTTCATGCCAATTTTTGAACAGTCCGTTTCTACCCGCACCTCCGCTGCACACGTTCGGTGAGTTTAATGCCCAGCTGTCAGTATTTTCCTCCTGAGCTGACCATCAGGATGGGAAGCACAGGTGCAAGTGTCCTGAGCTCCCCCAGGCCTCACGTGGGAGACATGAACTGGGCTCAGCAGAGACCCACCACACTCTTGGGGCAGATGTGAGTCTGCATCTGAGGCTGAGGATGGCTACTGGGAGGAAAGGCTTACAGGGAACGTACAACAAAGGTGAAATGTTACTTAAGCCTTTTTTTTCCTTCTACAGTCACAGCATCTGTAACTGGGAGATCACTAAAAAATTCTTCAAGGGAAAAGATTGTTTCAAGGTTTACCAGAATAGCCTCACCCTTGTGGTGGGATAACACCCCCATCCACACCTGGCAGAGGGCGAGCAGACACCCTGCGGATCCAGGTGAGGTTTGGTTGTCCTGATCCTCAAGGTGGGAGATGTTTTGCCCTCAGCAGTGAGGAGGAAAGGGGTTGCTGCCCTTCCTGGAGCCGGCAGCAGCCAGAGGAAATGTTTTGGTGCTTGCCCTTGAAAGGCTGCAACACCTGAGAGATGCCTGGAAGCTCTGAGGATCTTCATGTGTTAGCTATGGGAGTGAATTAAATAACCCATGGATATTAAACTCCTGCTCTAACTCTCTTTCCACACTTAGCTGAAAGGGGGTTGTTTGGTGCAAAACCAACCCTTGAAAGGTGAAAGCAGCTTCTGGATGATGGAAGGTCCTGGGCGGCGGCGGCTCTCTTGCATTTCTCACAAGGTGAGTGCAGAGGTAGAGAAAAAGTTGGAGAGTGGTGGGAGGTGTGCTGAGAGCTAACAAAGGCCTTCAAAGTAAGAGTGATGTTAGAGGGTGTCAGGAGGCAGAAGGTGCCAGCTGCCTGACAAAAGAAATATCATTACTCACTATTAAAGAACACTCCAGATGCTTGATATAGTCATGGGTGTTCTTCTGAAAATTTTTTTAGCAAAGCTCCTAGCCTGCCTACAATATTGTTTTCTGGAGTCCAGGCCAAAATCTGTGAGCTTTTGTTCAAGCAAATAGACCATGAATCTCATGAGTAAGAACCAGTCTTACCGTCTAATGCTGCGGAGTGGTGGTTGCCTCTTCAAAAATACTAAAATCCTCTTCACACTGGCTTATTCCTCCGGGACATCATTACTAACAGGGACAGATTGTGCAGATCCTCTCTCAGCAGTCCAGGGTGGGATGAGCATTTGCTCTAGGCACTCTCCAGTGTTTCTGCATCATAGATCTCTCTCCATCTCCACTCTCTTCCGTGCCTTTATAACGAGCTAATGGACAACTGTTACTCATGCCTAGAGATGTGTCTGTATCAAGAAAAATGAAGGCATGGAAAAATGAAAAAGTTCATCTGTTAACTTTCATTGGCAGAAATGTTATAGTGGATTGTACTCAAACTGCACGACTCTTCCCAGACTTTACAAGCACAGGGGTGATTGAAACAGAATAGAAAAAAAATGGTGTTAAAACAGGACTGCTGAAATTAAACAGGTTGAAAGTTGTCTGGCAGCTCCAAATACAGCAGAGAAGTATAGCCCTAGAGTGCAGCAAATTTAATCTTTGAACAGGTTTATTGTTTTATCAGGTTTTTGTTTAAGAAGGGTTTCATTATATATAACATTGAGATAAATTTTTACATAGCAGATTTATTCAACAGGTTTATCCTTTTAACAGCCCTCATTGTATTTCAGCAGTTGGTGCGTGGGGTCTTATACATCAAGCAAGTTTATTACTTTATCAAGTATGAATTTTAAGAAGTTTTCCTAATAATAGAAGATGTGTGGAGATTTATAGGCGGTACATTGTTCTATTCAGTGTTTGAGCTGTTTTACCTAATGTAAGCTACAGCGTAGCTCCATGACAATGCTGCTCCAAATGGTGGTAATTGTGCTGTAACTCATACGAGCTTCCCACCACTGTAATAGATCTCACTTTGCTGTCCCAGTGTTTTAAAAACCCTTAAAAGTCCAAGTACAACTACCCTGACTAAATTGTCTCTGTAAATTAGAAGAACAAAGTGAGGTAAAAACCAGTATTGACATTAGTAAGTAAAAGGATTGTGCTGGGCTGTTTTGATAAAAATTCAGTACTTCTGGACTGCAGGAATTGCAAAATCTCCAAAATGGGATGGAGAACTTGCTTTGGCATCTGCAATAGGGAACTAGCAGTGTTTGGTGTCATAAATTTTTGATCCAAGGGTTTTCTTCCAAAAATACCCATTCCTGATTATTCAAGCTGGAAATCCATTTTGGAAGTTCTGTCTTCCAGAGGGAATGGCATGAAAATTCAGGCAGCTGTCCCTGATTTGTGGCTCTTGCTAAGGAAAGTAATTAAAGAATACTTGGGGTTTATGGCTTTTTTTAGGATTGTTTTAATCTTCCTGCTTCTGTTTGGAAAGAGAAAAGTAATATTAAAAAAAGGAGAAAAGTAATATTAAAAAAAATCCTTTGAGATGTAAAATCAGTTCCTATAAATGTTATTATTATTTGTACTTTTACAGCATGCAATTCAAATCAAGCTGGATCTCACTGATTTGTTCTAATGACAAAAGAAAGATCTATCACAAATTTCTTCATGTTGTGAAGTAGCAATTAATTTGTAGAGCTGGTTCAGTGTTTGCTGATGAAATGTTTTTCATCAGAAAATGCTGATTCATCAAAACTAGCCTGTTTATAGATAAAAGTTAATTTAAATTTATTTGTCTCAGAAATATTGGAGGAAATCTGAAATTTGGTTGAATGACAACCTGTGTGTCTGTAGTTTAGGTTAAAAGGATTTTTTTTTAAACAACACTAATTTAAACAGAAATTAAATGCTTCAAAATGAATAGATGATTTGTTTTGTACTGGGTCATTTTTCTTATTATTTCACACTTTGATTCATTAATACATTTGAGAGTTCAGATTTTCATTATGGCTTTTGACAAGACATTTCTTGTACCTCACATTTTTACAGGTGAGAGGAGTTTTCCTCATAGCACTACAGAAACAAAAGTATAGAAAGAGTATTCCACTGCAAAGTACACTGCAGATTTGTATTATGATACATATAATCTGCAAATTTAATGCTTGCCTCTAACAGGTTAACATGAGGGGTTAACATGAGGAGTTCTGACCCAAGGAATGGTAAAAGCCATTTGTGGCTTTTGGGATACATCCAGTAATTTATGCTCCACTGACATGTTTACTTCTGAATATATTGTCTTGCTGCTCTCATATTAAAACTTTTCTGATCAGTGGGATGCTGCCATCTCAAACGTGAAAATTACTGGATTTGTTTATTTGGGATGGGACCATGAGCCATGTCCTAGTTTAGAGCTGATATTTGTACTTCTAAACCCCTCACTGTGAACACAGGAATTAGCACAATGTGATAGCTCTAATAAAATAGGTGTACCTCTATGCAGTAATCACATAGCTCTTTTCAGTGGTTCCAGTATAGAAGTTCTTACTTTTAAAGACTAATTTGATTGACATCTACTTGATATTCTGTGATGACTTTGACATATAGTATATCTGGTTGACAGGTGCGTTGGGTGTACTCTACAGATATAGATAGACTTAAAAAATGTATTTTCTAGAGGTAATTGTATGGTTTAGATAAAATCTGCAGTTCCTCCCAATGTACCTGTTATAACTGGCAGCTCCCAGCTCATGAAATATTCTGGTTTAAGACCACTTAAAAAAAGAGACTGACACTTTAGATGAACAGATAAATTCAGTCAGAGTTTTGTCACTGCCTTTAGTGTGGCCAGGAGCTATGGCACATCTGCTGCTTCGAAGGGACTGGGGTAGACAGGGAATTGACACTTTACCTTGCTCCTGCTTCCCAAACATTGCCGGGCTGTGCCCTGAGCTTTCCTCTTCCCCTCCCAGCTGTGTGTAGCTTGTCTTTATACCAGTCCCAGTGGGACAAAACCACCTTTTGTTTATGTTAACTTAATTCCACTGGCATCACAGGGGTTATTTTTGGCTGCAAAAACATAAGTTGGTGCAATAAATACGTCAATTTTCTGTAGCATCTTTAGTCAGGGGGTGGGAGGAAGATGCCAAAGGGAGATACTTAACAGTATTTCCCTGTTAAGCACTGTTTGTAAATGATGAGGCTCTTGGAGCCAGGAGTTTGATATTTGTTATGAACATTTGTTTCACACTTCAAGAAAGGCCTGGGTAAGTTCATGCTAAATTGTGGGATTTCTTCCTGAATCTCATGCTTTTAATTTAACAAGCAGGTTGGAGAATGGCAAGTACTGTCCTTTGTTTATAAGACAGCTGCCAATCCAACTCTGCTGAGTTCCAGTGTGGTATTGCTTTCTGCTTGCACTGTTGTTTCCTTCTAACTTGGGTTCTTCCTCTTCCTTAACCACAACTACTGGTGCCTCCCTTGAAAGTTTTGATGTATCTACCACAGTTGAGGGTCTGGCCTGGTGGCTCTGCTGCGTGAGGTGTTGTGGTGCAAAGTTACAGCAGCGCTGGCACCAGCCAGGCACTGTCTCTCCCCCATTCCTGCATAACCTTCCTTCTCCCAAACTTCCAAATTGCTCTATGGAGATGATCCATTAAGAATCACAATAAAGCTTGAACGTTTGAATAACCTTTGAAATTATTGACAAATCGGCCCCAATGGACTGCCTAGGAGCCTAATGTAGAAGAAAGAGATCGATGACAATGCTGCAGAGACAGGATCCAGGCTGCACGAGCAAGGGGATGTGTTATATGATTTTTGCATGCTGCCACTGGAGCACAGATATCGCAGCAGGGAGGCACTCTTCGAGTGGACCTGCTTTTCTTCACATGTTCTTTTGGCAGAGTGACTTCTCCAGGTGCCTTCCCACAGCAGGGCCTGGGCTTATCAGGAACCTTAGAAGAAGTGACAGGCTGAAGCCACCAAGAGCTATAACCCAGTGAGGACTTGCTTGAAGCTTATGTTGTGTCAACCTGGAAACTCCAGTGCACCTTCTCATCTCTGCAATTTCACCCACCACATAAGGAATTCACTCCAAATCCTTGTGTGATCCCTGCTGCCATCACATAGAAGCATCTATAACCCAAAATATCTATTCAGCTACAAACTAGCCTCACATTATTTCCATTTTTCAACTGGGGAAGGAATCGTTTGTTCAGAATCTCAGAAATCTCTTTTACAACCCAAGTCACCACTGTTTGAGTCAAGTCCATGTTACTTTTCTTCCTTCCATTCTCATGAGAACTGAGATCCTTGAGTTTAACCATTTCCATAGGAGTCCTGGCCGTTGGCAGGTGTTGGCACATTCACATTTCCCACTCTCTCTGATTTTTCTGGGCACTCAGGAGATTTGAAGTCAATGTGCACACACTTGAAAGCTGGGTAACAAAGTGAATTTATTAATGGCTGTTACACCCTATTCTACAGGACAAGGGCTATTTAGCAGAGTTTATTCATAAAGCTTGAATGTTTGGTGGACAAATGCTCCTTTACACCACTATTTTCTTTTACCAGATAATTGTGTCCCACCCAGGCCTGTTTGGCACAACAGTGACCTCTAAAGGCTCGTTAGATTAATGGTGTCTCCAGAGTTATCTGGCTTTAATTCTTATTTAAAAGTAGATGTGTGATTCTGTATCAGGTATTACCCCCTTCATGCTGAGCACATCTTTAGAAAGGTCAGCTCTTGGAAGGATCTGAAAGCCTGCTCCTTTTCCCTTGTGCTGTCTAAAGGCACCTGACCTTTCAGTGATCCTAATTTCTCTTCCTTTCCTCTTCCCTCCACCCTCCCTCCAGCCTATTATTTATTGAAGTGGAAAAGACTCCCCCCTGCCTTTTTTTTCCCCCAAATATTTTCTAAAATAAGTGACCAAAACCAGTGATGACATAAGTTAAAATTCAGGCTGCCTTGATATTTCACCAGGAACCTCCTCTTTTCAGTGTAATCCCATTGTGCAGAATTTGGAGTTGTGTATATGGTTGTGCTCTGTCTTGGACTGGGAGACCCTATGTTGTTTTTAATAGATGAGTGCATTTAAATGCAAGACATGTATGTTTGGGAGGGTTTCACTTTAAAATGTATTTTTTACTAATACTAAGAAACTGGAGTTTGATTGGGCTGGTTAAAGATGGGAAGAAGAAGAAGGAATGTAACCCAGGGGAAGAGGTAAGAGAGGATAATGGGTTAGTGGGGGTTGAAACAAAGCAGAGGAAGCCGAGTGTAAATATGAGCAAAGGGGCAAAGTGAGAAAGGGGACAGTGAAGACCTGGGGGAAATAGGAAAGCCTTCAGTAATTGCAGGATTTTAAAGACAGCTGCAATGGGCAGGAGGCAAAAGTTGAAGCAAAACCTGTGATCCTACCTAGACACCTTAATTATCACTGTGGCTTTCCAGCTGTGGACTGTGCACGTCTCCTGTTCAATTGACTTGCTGTCCCTTTCCCCAAACCACTTTACCTCTGTTTCTAAAGGGGAAGTTTTCTAGTTTAACAGTTGTATTTTTTTAAATTGAAAAGTGACATGGTTTTGGCAAACTTGTTTTCTGTCAGCAAGAAGCTGGTTAGCTCTTTGGTTGGTTCCACTTCCCTGGGAATTATCACTAATTGATTTTTTTTGTTCAAATCACTGCACTCCAGGGGCTTGTCTTTCTTGCTAAAATAAGACTAAAACCAACTGCAGGTGGAGGTGGTATCCCTGCCTGGGCTGTTCAATTCTTAGACTTTTATCATGAACATCTTTGCCCTTTTTGTATGGTCCTGATGGCATTCTCTGCTTGAAAGTTTTTCTCCCAAAGGATTATTGCTCTCTCCCACTCATTTTAGCTAGGGATTTGCTGCTTGCTTTTCTATGGAGCTAGGTTCATCTGGGATTAATAAAAAGGTCTTTTAATTCAGTTTGGCCAACTCCACCGTAGAATGATTGAGAGAAGCACATTATAGATAAAATTATTTTGTTTTGGACCTCACAAGAGCACCCTTTTGCCCAGGTTTGGGACTCAGAACAATGAGATCCTGCTGGAGATTTATCACGTGCCTGGTGACAAGGAGCTGGAAAATTATCTATTATTACTCAAAAAGACTGCACAGTGCATGCAAAGCTGTTCAGAAACAATATTAGCCAGACTCATTATTAAAAACCTTCTAGAATTCAAAGTGTGACTGTAGACAAAAACTTAGCTTGAGGGGATGGGAAGGAAATGAAACACCCTGTGCTTTAAAGGACTCATACGAAAATGTTGTGAAGGAGAACTAGCTCCAGTTTACAGGAGTCAAACCAGTGGCTGAGAGATCTGAGGGAGAAGATGCTGTGCAGGTTGCTGAGCAAAGTACGTCTGGCTCTGAGGAGTGGGGTCACCTCCTGGCCAGCCCCAAGAGAGGCACGAGCCTGCCAGGAGCACCCAGGGTCTCCCTCTGTGGTGGCAGCCGTGTGTGTGGCCAGATGCAGAGGGGCCACACGTCAGTGGTGGAGCTGGCACGGGACAGCCTGGCAGGGAGTTGTGGGGTTATCCCTGCCGAAGGGCTTGGGGGGTGTCGGGTTTGCCTCTGCTTGATTAGCACTCCCTGCAACCAGGGGCACTGCGGATGTATCTCGCTCTGTTTATGTTTTTGGTTCTTATAATGAAAATGAGATCCCTGGTGTAGCCCTCTGCCATTTTGCACGTCAAACTGAAAGTATATATGCTCGGTGTGGGTATTAGTGTCTCAGCTTAATGACAGGAGCCTCGGACAAATAAATCCATGTGCCATGGAGGATTTTCCTAATGAAACTGAAGTACAATACTGTTTACATAATGTCCTTTAGACTCTATTCAAAACAGCAAATGCTGGACGTTGCCGTTATCCACCGACACCAGCTAATACAGGCACAAATGAAAATGTAATGCAAAGTGGCAGCTCCTTTTAACTTTTCTCCAAGTCTCTCTGTAGTGGCTCTGAGCATCCCCTCTGAACTTTTCCCCTCCTGGGTGCTGGGGTTTTTTATATGTTGGTTTTTGGTTGGCTTTTTTTTTTTTTTTTTTTTCCTTTAATATATTGACATTCCGGCCCTTGGAACAAGGTCTTCACTCCTTTTCTCATTTCAAGATCTTGTTTTGGGAGAGCTCTAACACCTGTCCACTGATCGCCTGCCAGTCTGCATCTGTGCCCAGCTGACAGAGCTGTCTGCTTTGACTAATGATGTGATTGATGGACAAAATAAGGAAGAACACACAAAAAAACATTTCTGTCTGGTCTGGTGTGTCAGCAAGCCTTCATCAAGTGGCTGCTGAAGGTATATTTTGCTGCATGCCTCATTACACAGTAATAGCATTCCCAGGCAAAGCTGTTTCTTTTCATGACACAAGACAGCAGGCAGCTTTATGGACTCTGGGCCTATCGAGCCTGGAGGAGAGAAGCACTAAAGAGTGGTCATTTCCAAAAGTGCCTCAAGTTGCTTTTTTGTTGTCATGAATTTAATATGAATCAACACAATATGAAATGAGCATGAGGAATTTTAGTGACTAGTCATTTTTTAAGACTGCTGTCTAAACAGCCATCAAGGAAAAAAAAGCCAAAACATTTTCTTCTACCAAACCTGTTGCAAAAAGAAGTCATCTGTCAATTTTATTGCATGAAGAAAGTACACAGAGGTGTATAGTGTATGGTCCAAATGTGTGCTTCAGTGCTAAACATGTAGAAAACACCACACATGTAAAGTAAAAAAAAAAAAGGCAAGTGATTGGCAGAGTGAATGCAGTACTTAACAACCAAGGTTTAAATGGCTGTGTGTTCGAAGCAGGCTCCTCTGCAGTTCATATATCACATTGGGGACTGCCTGCTCCAGGAAACACAACAATTAAGTGACAGTCATTAGGCAGGGTGGCCACAAGACCCCCAGCACACCTTTCACTCCCAGTCAGCAGCGAGAGGAGCAGGGCTGATCAACGAGAGAGGGATGGAGGCAGAAAGGCGGGAGGTTCCTCCCCTGCACGCAGCATCAGCCTCCATTTTCCTCCTCTGCTCAGAGTTGTGCCATTCACATCTATCCTCCATCCTTCCCACAGCTTCTCCTCGCTTGGTGTCTCCCCTCCTCTTACTACCCATGGAGTTTTTGCATTTTGAAATACTTAATTTCATCCATGAAAAGCACCAGAAAATTAGTTATGCTTGTTCGCAAAAAAATTTTGGATTGTTTTCCTGTTTCTAATACAAGAGGTCTTTTACCATGGGTTATTTGGAATAATTTGTGAATTTAATGAGTTGTGATTAGTTAAGAAATTGTTCTTCATGTAATAAATACTACACACTAAATTAAAAAATGTACATGAGTTCTTTATACCCACTTAAAGAGAGAAAAACATCGATGTAAATTCTTGTTATGACAAATGTAAAAGATAATCTTTTAAAGTGCATTTAATTTACTGTAATAGTAAGAACCACTTTATCGATGCCTAAGAGTACAGAAAAAATGAATACAGGATAATTCAAAGCAAATAAATAGCATGATTAAATTCAGTATGGCACTTACTTACAGACACAATCATGTTACCCTTACATACCAGTTGAAAGAATAATAACAGAAATACCATTTTTGATTCAAGAATAAAAGACTTCTGCATGGATGTGAATAGCTAGGCAGGCTCTTAACCTGCTTTCTCTAGTCTTGATACTAAATAAGGCAAAGCCAGGCTCAAGGGAGGAAAAAATTCAGTTGATTGAAAAGTTTAAACAAAGTAATTATTCTATCAAGTGCAGTAGGGGAGCTAAGTACCACGAAATATCAAGCACCTGCAGGTTTCCAAGAAGTTCTCTGCTGAAAACCAGAAGCAGCTGGGTGGAGGAGAGGCCATTTTATCAGTAACCAATGGGTTGCTGTGCTCCACTGACCTTGAAGTCAATACCAGTGCCAAGAGCTCACTGTCTGCTGTTTCTTCTTGCATTATTGGTTTGAGAACCATAAAAATGTCAGAGATTTACTATAAATCACAATTCAGTGGGGTTTCGTTGTCTTGGTTCAATTTTTTTTTGCTTTAGCTGAGCCTGACCATATTCATTTGTGAATTGAGGGCAAGCAGTTAGCAGAATGTGTGTCGTTGCCTTTTCCAGGGAGCTTTGCTATTCCTCTGACAGGGAGGTTTGTGTTTCTGTGCTAATTTGGCAGTGCTGGTGGGTGGGGCTGGGTGGGGGCAGCTGGTGGGAGCTGTGGTGCTGTGGTGTGAGCCCGGACAGGACAAATGGCTGTTTTCTTATCTCCCTTGCTGCTTTTTTTGATCACTCGGATTCAGTTTCTGCTTTGCTAAGGTAGACATTCCATTTTTTTGGCCTGTTTTCCCTGAAGTTGTTGAGTGTGTCAAATTTGTCATAGTTTAATGGCTTACTGTATTTCCCTGCACTGGAACCACTAAACACATTTTCATTTAAGTTGGGATCCTTAAAGAATGATCATCTTATCCATCTGTTCAGAAAGCACAAAGACACAAATCTGGGTCAGAAAAGAGACTTGGAAAAATCCCCTGTACTCAATCAGTTTCTGGCAAGTGAATTTGTCTCATGACTTCAGGAGCTGGTGGAAAAATAAAGAATTTAGCTGCAAAAATATTCTGTTATCAGCTCTTTGCTTGGAGCCATGGCAAACAGGTTTCCAGTTTTGTAGATGGTAGCAGAGGAACTCAAAAGGATATTTAACCTTAGGTTATTTTCTTTAATCTTAGAAGAAGCAGCCACCCGTTAACATGCCTATATATATATATTTATATATAGGAACATACAATCTTTTCTTTCCTAATCAGGTTTGTGTATCTCCCTTGATTGATTTTTCTTTTTCCTAAATCTTTAATAATTTTTCTTCATGGTTTCTGCATCCTGTCCAGGCTTTTCTCTCTGTTCTCTGTACGTGATACAGTACTTAAAGCCTGTGGCTCTAGAAGAAATCTGCTTATTTCTTCATTGTTTCTGACAGGGGGGGAAAAAGCCTCAGAAGATCAGATGGCTTAATTAAGTGTCATTTGGATTGGAGGATGGGGGGAGGCAGGGAATACATTTGAGGTATTAGAACTATTTTATGACAATGTATTTATATAGGCATCATGTGTACACAAAGAAAAGGAGGGTTTGTCCTTGCTGGTTTTTTGGGTCCTGGGTCCTGGGAGTGGAATCCACAGTACACTGAATGTCTGAACTACAGATTGGGTTTTTTCTAGGATGAGCACCTCACTCCAGTTCAGTTCCTAGTGCTGGAAATGGGGATTTGGCACATACCAGACTGCTGGATAGTGCATTGCTGGCCTGTGCTGCTGAGGTTGAGTTGTGCTCCTTGTTCCTGCTGGAATCACCAGGAACCTGTGAACCCACCCCAGAACACCTTGCCCACCTTGGGAAAAGTTTTTGGTTCTGCAAAGTTGGTATTCATGTTTGCAGTATTTGGTTGTGTTGAAGGCATTGTGAGGTCCTCTCAATTGGTCCATATCAATATTGGCTATTATTGATATAGTTTGTTCACATTAATTGGCCCAAAGGAGCAGGATTGAAGGACAAAGGTCATGTGCAGTTCCTGCTGGGGAAGGGAATGAGATGGTCCTGCACAGCCAGGCTGGAGTTGTTCGTTGCTGGTAGTGAGGAGCTGTTTCCTTTGAGGAGATGGTACACAAGGTCCTGGGGGAGCCCTTGGCTCAGGTCAGGCTCTCCCTGCTCCTTTGTCCCTGTTGACATCGGGTTTGATCCTGTAGCAGCCTCTCTGAAATGCAGAGCACAGCATTTCCTGGGAACCAGCCCTGCCTTTGCATGGCAAACAATGGGGGCAGCAAGGCTGGCTTGCACAGCAGTGGTGCTGGTCCTGTTCTGGGAAAAATCCACCAAAAAAAATTAAATAAACCGTGGGTTGCAGGACCAGAATGCTGCAGACATGTCAAAGGCTGGAAGGTTTAATGGAAAATCTTACATTCTTGTTGATTATTAACATGAGGACATTTTTCCACTTAAAAAGGAGAAAAACTAATTATTAGTTCTTGAGTGCTCTGTGACCACTGATCTTTATAGAGTGCTATGATGACTGGAGCTGTGCGAATAACTGATGTTTCCGTTCCTTGGCAATACTAAATGTGGATAAATAGTTCAGTCAAATGAATTTTTTTTTTCTTCCGCTTCTTGACTGTTGACTTTTATTTCTTTTTGTAGCTTTCAAAACAGAATGGAAGAAAATGTCAAAGAAAACTTCAGTTTAAAATGCTTCCGTATTCTCAGATTTTTATTTTTTTAGTGTTGCTGGGCTCTTAGCAATGCAAATGGTGCAGTGAAGTGGAAGTAAATTTCTAGCTGTTTTCCCGTTTTCATATTTGGTTTTGGTTTTTTTGGTTTCGTTGTTGGGGGGGGGTTTTGTACTTGAGAGGAGGATTTTCACAGAATAATTTTGCTTATATCTACTGACAGTACCTTGCATATGGAAATCATTAAGATGTGAGATTAAAAACCTATCAGCTAAAGGCAATAAAATCAATTTTAAACTTCTGGTGTCCACAAGAGGGGAAGACTCCTGCTCCTTGTTAGCATGTCCTTCAGGCTGTAAGGCTGATAGGGAGTTTAAGACCCACGTGAGTCACCCCTCAGACCAGGCTGCTGAAGGCTGCTGTGTGTAAGTGGGGAGAGATCCTCAGCCATGAGAGAAGCTTTCTCCCTGTTTATGCTGCATTTTTTTGTCCCTGCAGTGTTTTGGGTGTGGGTCTATCATCCAAAGCAGAGAGCTCCAGTGCGTTTTGACCACACCTTTGCCCCTTAAACGTGTCCAGCAAGGGGCACCGGGGAGGAGCTGTGTTGTCTCTCGGTTCACACTCTGCTCGTGTGAAGTGCACGGTGACTATGCACCCTATTGTATTAAATGTTATATGCACATGCAATACATTAGGAGAATGCCGTGTGCAATGCAGCCACCATATGTCATATAAAATAAAAATGAAGAGAGTATATGAGCAAATACTGTAGAGCATATGGCAATATGAATATTAACCTCAATCTATAAATAGCTTCTGAAGTATCTGTTTTAAAACAGGGAAAGAAACCTAACATAATAGCAATTGAGTAGAAATTGGGCGTCTTTTAAAGTTCTTGATGTCAAGGAGGCAAAATACCATTTCAATACTTAGATTTAATATGTACTTCACACAAAAATAAATCATGTAATATTTTCATGGCAGGCATAGAATTTTATGATTTTTATGACGATCATGGAATTGGGATTCATATTTTATAGATAGTACTAATAACATAAAGAAAATGCATGCGAGAAAAGGCCTTAAGGAAGGAGCAATGGCAGTGAAGTCACAGAAAGGAATGGAAAACTTGGTGTAATTAGGCGTTTCTTGTAGGTTTGCGGTTTGCGTTCAGAATAGTTTTGGGTACGTTCACAAGGCAAGCACCTTGATTTTAAATGTTTAAAATGGAGAACAATAAATTGCCTGGTTTCCGATTGCAGTCACAGTAAGATTGAACTAATTGCTTTGGAGCTAATTTAACAAGTGTTTGATCTTCAGGCTGGTTTGGGGGTTTGTACATGCTGACCATTAACCAGTGTCTGATTCTCTTGCCACCAGATCTCCTGCAAGACAGGACAGTGTAACTCACTTGGGTCACCACTGTTTGCTCATTGCACTCCCCATCAGTGGATGTACCAAAACCTAATCTCATGTGGAGAGCCTCCTGTTAACGATGCCTTGTCAGCCAGCATTACCCCAAGGAAAGCAGTATTGCCTTCTATTGGGATGCTTTGAAGAGAGGGCAGAGAGCACTCTGAGTTTATGCCTTAAGCAAAATTAAAAGATGAACCTTGATTATCTTGAGCTTCCCTGGCATATGGGGAAGCATTAGAACAGGGACAACAGACAACAGTTTTACCAAGCAGCTTAATTGGGGTATTCTGCCAGGCCAATGTGGGGACTTGGATGCGATGCCCACCTTTGTTTATCAGGGGACTTTTAACTTGGGTTTCCTGCTCCCCTAAATAGCAGTACAGATCTGGTTACACTGGGCTATCAAAAGGGAAGTATTCCACATCTTTCATATGGAAACTGCTTCAGTTTTCACCCAAGCTTAGGTTCCATTCTGTTTACCATATTTTCTTTCTTTGAGAGTGGTGCTGCCATGTGAATACGAGGCTGGCTGGCTGGTCAATGTTCTGGCTTCCCAAAGGGTGCCTCCAGTCCTCATGGGTTATTTTCAGCTTAATTCTCATTTCAGAAGAGGGTGCCAGCTAGATGGAGGAAAAGCAGGCTGTAAGGAGACGGGAAACTGCTGGGGAAGAAGGAGGAACAGTGCAGTGGGAAGAGAGGGAAATCCGTTTCTGCTACAGAAGACATGAGGTGCTCAGGAAGGAAGGCCCTGGCTGTGGGAGTTTTCAGCTTCTGCCTTGAAGCAGCCAAGCTGCAGTGCCTGCCAAGAAAATGAAAAAGGATATTTTCTTTTCCCAGGAATTAGCCCAGTCCGTGTTTTCATTGCTAAGGGGGCACAGGATAATGCTGCTATCAGCTTCGTTATTTGCTTCATCTCTGGCTCACTCAGCAGCTGCTTCCTTGAATCAACATGTCCCTACCAAATTATGGTAAGGTTTTTTTACTTAATTTCTGAAACAAGACAAAAGTCTTTTAAGACAAGGAATGGCTTGCTAGGGCAGACTGATCTTGGGCCAGTTTTACCAGCATTTCATATAGCAGAAACTTTGAGGAGCTGACCTTTTGAGCTGGCATGGATTTCCTGAAGGCCAGGCTGTATGTGAAGGGCTCAGTCCATGTCCCAGTCCTGGGATGCAGCACTAAGAAATCCAGTGGTGTTATTGATGTGGTACTTTCTCACAGAATTAATCAGAATTTGTCCTAGGAGACTTTCCAGATATCACCTAACAGGAAAAATTTTAAAAGCCTTGTGTTGAGCAACAGCTCCTTCCCTTCATCCTGATGGCGGAGCAGCAATACTGGGAACATTGGTAGCAATGGTGTAAGTTTCTTGCTGTAAGTATTTCAATTTCTACAACCTTATCTCGATGTCTGGACTGGTGCTGGCCTTAGGCATGGAAAAGGTGCTCTATGAGGGTGAATTACAGCATCACCTGTGCACACACTGTATTGCAAACGCATAGGGGCAGGTGCCAAAGTGCAGCTCATGCTTTACCACATAGTCCCACACAGCCTGTGGATGTGCTTTGGTGGCTGCTATCAGTGCCTGGGCTTTGTTACCTGTGCACTAAAGACCTTTGGGTTGGGAGGCAGATTGGCCCTACTCTAGATTTTCCTGGGAATTTAGCTGTGGTTTGTGGAACCTGGGAGGCCAAAGGTAGATGCATGCTGGGTTTTTAGGGATTAGTAACAGTCCTGCACTCACCTGAGCCCCCCACTGCCACAGGTCACGGCGACAGAGGAGAAACCATCGTGCTGGGGGCCATGGCAGGGTGACCCTGCAGCAGGCTGCCACGTGGCAGGAGTTACTCCTAAATACCTGTGATAATCTAGCATTTCTGATTTTCCATATTTCTAGGACATGATGGTCCCAAAGGGCTTGTAATATGTATAAGTTTTACTTCTCTAAGTGCACATTTATCTGATTGAGCTGTAGCATGCTCTGACAGCATGTTTGTCACACTTCCCCTCAGCTACTCAATTCACTAGGGTCTGCTGGTGGGGCATTTCATGTCATATTCTGTAATATCTGCCAGGAAGGTAAGGAAGGAAGGACTCCACAAAATATCTGAATTTTACCTTTACCTTGTAAATTATCAAGCTTTTTTTAGTTCTAAGTGGGATGCTTTGGTCCAGCCATGTTTTGCTTTCCCCCATGTTAATAACAGTTAGCAAAAATAATACAGCAGAGCAGCCTTCTCATAGCAGTTGTCATTACCAGCAAGCATAGTAAAGAAAAAATAATTGACTAGCAAAAGGTTTGATAACTCAGAGTTTTATGTTTCTCAGAAATGACTCATTCCCATATGCATCCTCCAAACTGCATTCTGCACGCTGAACTCGCCATAACCTGCTCTTAGAGAGGCTCTTCTCTCACATTCCCATTTTGGCATTAGAAGCAATAAAAGTAACAGCAGCTTTGAAGAGTATGTAAATGTATAATGGCTTTCCAAAGCGGATTGATAATTACTTATTGCACTAAATAATCCTAGAAGTGTGTTAGAGGAAGAATGTGAGAAGAACGAATGAACTTACATAAGTAGAGAAATCTATGCATCCCTTCTGCTGTCTGATTCATTTAAACAGTCTTATTACAGTATCAGTGTGGAGGGGAGATAATGAAGGCTGTCTTATGTTGTTATATCTTTTTTCCAGCTTGTTTTATTTTAAGAAATGCAATGGTAGCTCTGGGTGGAGTTAGCAGTCACCACTGCCACTAGAGTGTTGCATTTACTTCACTCTGCATAACGTAGGGCATACAGCAGACATGTTAAATGTAAAAAGTTTCATTCTCGTGCAGTAAATATTTAATATCTTGATGGCTATAAATTGGAGTTTTTTTATTTTGAAATATATTTCCTTTTGTAGATTTCTTTTAAAAATAAACTTTCAGCTGGCACCAAGTAGATTAATTTGACCTTTTGAAAGCTAATTTCCAAGAATTACCTCCTCTTTTAAGCTAAATTATTTTGTAAATAAAAAGGTGTGACACCGGAGCATGGGAAGCAATTGAGCTTTATTCATCAATGCCTGTCTCTTGAAATCAGTCAGCACAGCAGAGCTCGATACTTCTGTTAGAGGACAGGTAGTAACATATTGCTGGCTACTTTTTCCTTTGTTCTTTTTTTTTTTTTAATACTTTTTGGAGGTTGACTTTTCAGCAGGTAGCTTTTAGTTTAGTGGGTAAGAAATAACATTTGTGCTTTATCCGTTCACAGTAAATATGAGATTTGTTCTTATGGTATGAGGGACTTGTTTGGGTATCGGCTGCAGGGATACTGGGAAAGGGGAATTTTTAGAGGTGCTGAATGACACATGAAAAGAGGTAGCTCGGGTTGCATCCAGCTGAAATTCAACCCTTCAAACTGATGCAGCTGCAAACATCCGTTTAAACCTTCAACTGAGTTGTGAGTAATTTAAAACTAATTGTTCCTGGAGGTGTACACAGAGTGGGCCTACGAATGTATGTCCTTCCCCCTTCTGATGGTTTGGCTCTGCCCTGTGCTTGGCTGCCAGGCCCTGCTGGCTGCTGGCAGCGGGGCGCTGAGGGCTGGAGCAGCAGCTATTTTTGCAGCAGTGCTGCGATGGAGAACAAGGCCTGGCTATTGCAGAGGGGGAAAGTGCACGTCCCTTTTTCAGTGTAATTTATTTTTATTTCTATCTGTGATCACAGTTTTTGCCCTCGGTGAAGGCTTGGGACCGGGAACCTTATCCCTGGCGTAGGTGAAAGATGATGCAATGCTGACACAGTTGGTGCCTCCTCGTGTTCCTGTGTCCCACCTTCAACTCTGACAGAGGGGTTACTGTGCCAGGCATGTGCAGGAATATTCACTTCATTTAACCACTTAAGGGAGCAGTGATTTTGCAGCTGATATTTCCAATCTCATCTATCCAGCTGCTCTCACTGAGGAGGGTTAAAAGAACTACTTATTTGTCACAGAATCCATGACAAATTCATTGATATTGAATATATTTCAATTAGCAAAATTAACTGGAAACATTTAACATTAATTGGTCAGTGCCTTTTTTTTTTTTTAAATGCCTGCCTCTCCCTTCTGGAAAAGAATGTTTGCTTGTTTTCCTAACAAAAACCCCATGGAAAATGTTTGTAAATATCTTATTTTAGGGCTCAAATCCTTGGAAGGAATCAGCTAGAATTACACCTTCTCTGCGAAATAGCAGCAATTAGGACAGACGCCCTCCTCTAACTCTGAGCCAGGCAGCTTGGGTGACAAATATGTCAAATTAATACATCACCAGGTATGAAAGCGCAGTTAGAATTTGACTGAGGTACTTCCAGCCTGAAAAAGAGAACGATTTATCAATGCAAACTTAATAACATCTATTTGAATCTAACTAAAAATCAATATTTCATTACCAAATTGTTAGTGAGAATGAAGAAAAATTGCGGAAGTCGGGCAGTTTGGTGGAAGAGAAGCATCAGGAGTTCAATGTGAAGACGGGATGATTCATGAGGCCAAGCTGGTGGAAGGGTGAAGGAGGACGAATGCAGAAAACTTGGAGGGCCCTCTCTCTGGTGACCTTGGCAGCAAAAGGGAAAAAAATACCAGAAAATGAAAGTGACTGTCAACTCCCAACAGGGATGGATCACACCATAAATCAAGCATAGCCCTGAGAGAGAAGAGAGGGGCTTAGGGTGGGGGGTGAGCGCGGCGGGCGAGACCATTGGGTAATTTAACTCTTTGAACCTTGGATGCCTTTTATTCGGAGTTTAGCGGAGTTGGTAAAACACATGTGAATCCCTTCCCCTTGCAGTGGTTTACATAAAAGTGTGTCAGGGGCAGATAGATGGTGAAACATTGCTTTCCATTGGCTGGGATTTCGAGTACAGTACCAATAAGTATTTCCTTCAGCCCAGGAAAAGAGAAAAATGAGAGACGGAGGCTCCTGTGACACATAACTAAATCAGTTGGTTGGGAGGCCTAATCCAGGGGAGACTTTTTGGTGATTTGCAGGGGAAAAAAATATAGATTAAAGGACATTAGTATTTCTATTACTGAAATAATCTATTGATCCAAACAGCAAGCAAAAAATCACTCCTTTAAGCCTGAAGTACAAAGGAAACTGAAGGGCTCTTGGCTTTTTTTAACTTTTAATATTTGTTTAGTTCTTGAAATCTGTTCTCTGACAGAAGTGAAGGAGGTGACTACCACAGAGGGGGAGGTGACTGCCACAAAGGGGCTTGTAACTGTCATCTGGCGGGGGTGGAAGGGGATTTGCAGGAAATGCGAATATTACCTCTCTCAATTGGAATTAAAACAGTGTCTGAGCACTTTATTTGCTAAAGAGAGGCACAGAGTATTCCTTCTTGCTTTTCAGAGACTAGTTTTTTGAGAGAGAGACCCTTTGTCCTGATACATTTTCTTAGATTTTAATACCTTTTCTTTCTTTTTTTATCCATCACAGTAAGAGACCTGTGTTTTCTTTGAGATCCATATGGACATGCATTCCTACCATTCATACCATCCATGGACAGCAGGCACCTTTCATTTCCAGCTGTAAAGAAAGACTGACAGCAGAGCACCTGTAATCCTGCTGTGGTGGGAGGCAAGCGCTATGTTCATCCCCAGGTTTCCACGAAGGCGCCATGCAGCATGTTCTGGTCCATGCTGCCAGGAAAGGTAACTGGGGTTGTTGCACTTGACTTATGCCTTTCTGAATATTGAGGGTGGCAAAAATAACGTTAGAGGCATTAGAACTACACCTTGGGAATTCCATGCTGGAATGCTCCGGTGCTGGGGCTCCTGCTGCAGTCCAGAGGCTGTGGGCACGTGTTTGGAAGCAGCATCAGGGGGTCGTTGTTGTGTTCCCACACCCCTTGTAGTGGCCTTCACCATGGATATGGCACAGTTTTCCATCCCCTGGGGAGAAGGCAGAGGGGGGAGCTGGCTCCCAAGCTCTTAAGGCTTGAAGGTGGTGGGAAGATGCAATGAAATGTGAATGGTGGGTGGAGGGAGAGGGACTGGTGTGCTGTGCTCAAGAGCTCCCATTTCCAAATAGGAGGAGGGTCCAGAACTGTGGCACTACACTGTATTAGGCCAGTGAAAGTCAGACTGGCTTGTACCTGGGGCGTCCTTTGGCCCACCTTTGTATGGAGTGAGCCTGAAAATTAACGTTTGTTCTTTCTTGGCTTAGTTTTCATCTGAACCAGCTCTCTACTTTGTCTTGAGGCATTTGCCTGGCTGGTGCTGGCCATAAGAGAGTGGAATGGTGTCTGGCACCATGAAGTGATAGGGGACCAGGCGTGGGCTGTCACCTCCACCTGTGCTCCCAAGGTGACCTCTGCACAGGAAGCCATCACAGTCTGGATTTTGGGAGTAGCCTGGTGCCTTGGCTCTGCATTAGGAGGTAAGAAACTGCTTGCTACGATTTCCCGACACAGAGGTCATGCTGGCAAGGCACTGTGGCACTCTGGGTGATGCTCCCAAGGATGTGGGTGGCAGGGACTGTCCAAAGAGCTCAGAGCGCTCCTGGGATTTTGTTAGCAGGTTGCTCCTGAGAGGCCCTGTGGGAAATCAGCTACCAGGAGGAGAGCACATAAGGGGCAATGGTGTGGTACAGAAAACATGGCACAGTATGTAGGGATCCTTACATGCTTGGCAGTTCACTTCTGGTACTGCTTTTTTATCTAAATATAGGACTCATCTCAAAGCCTCACATGAGAAGTTGCAGATCTAATCAAGGTCAGAAGAACATTAAAAAAAATTGGAACAGGAAAAGGCCATCAGGACCAATGTTTCTGTTCCTTTTTTCCTCCTGTCTTAGCTCTGGATCTTGGCTCTAATTGCCATTTATTTTTTATTGCTCTCACTATACTTCTCATATAATGTTTATATTAATGGGCAGGGGGAGGGGGGAAGTGAAGAAACACCAGGAAATGGAGTGCAATTGGAGTATGTGAGATGTGGCTTTTGTCTTCTTTATCACTGTTTTCTTGTAGTACTTCCAGCTCAGATATTAATTTATCATTGAGAGTGCTGCAGAAGTGTGGTCCCTTGTATTTTATTGAAGGCTTGATCTAAATTCCAGATGGTCACCATGTGATCAAACCAGCCCTGGGCAAATAGGATATTTCTTTGTGTCTATATTTGATTTCTTTGCCAAATTCATACCTATCTAATCTTCTGCCCATGAGCCTGCATTCATTCATTCTTTAAAGAAGTGTGCAACAGCTCCACCTCCTCATGGGTTAGAGACAATGAGGGTGATTGCAAACATTCCCCATCTAAATGCGGTTAAAATGTGATGCTGTTGCATACAAATAATAGCTTTTCACGTCACAAAAATGTCTAGCTTGAGTTCACAACAGACAAATAATTCCTCTCCTCAAAGAATGAAGGGTTCTCAGAAATATGCAGTGGGGGACGTGGGTGTATTGACACGACACTGCTTCAAGAAAGTGCTTTGATTTTGCGGATGCGAAATGCTCTGAAATATTACTCAGGAAAATCCACAGAGCCCTTCTGCTTGTGGAGTCCCTGCTTTACTGTAGGAGTTTAATGGATGTGAGAGACTCTGTACCAAGCAGGTTCTTCCTTCTTAAGAAAAAGGCAAATTTCAGATTATAACAAAATTCTATATACTTCAGAACACAGAAGTAACAATATAAAAACCTTCTTAATCATGATATGATTAAAGGATTTTTAAAATCTGCCTTGTAGTCACATTTCCATTTCCTGATAAATTCCGCACTTTCTTTCAAATCACTTCTCATCATAATAATGCGAACTGTAAAAAATCCTTCCATTTCTGCAGCGTGCTATGAAAAAAATGGGGGTGGAAAGGAGAGAATTAAGAAGGCTCCAAGTTTTATCATTCTGTTCATAAAGCAGCACAGCAACCATAACTGCAGCGCAGAAAAGAAACAGATACTGTAATGTCTGAGGTATTCTGTGCCATAAACTCCCATAATAGAAACAGATGGCAAAAACGCGTTGGAAGTAAGGGAAGTACTGTACATGCAGCTCTACCCTAACATATGAAGAGATTCAGGCCTGACACGTAAAGGAATACGTCTGGAGCTCTGCCAGCGCTACTGTGTAGTGCAGCAGTTGGTGCTGGAGATGAGAGAACCCGCGATTTTGGGGTTGGGGCTCCGTGGCAGCTCAGCAGCAGGACATTTTCCTGCACTTCAGCGGGTGCAGTGTTCTGGCTGGGACAGCAGGGAAGGATGGGAACCCCTGTGGGGTGTCGCTGGGAGCTCCCCCAAAGGCCCCTGGCGCTGTGGCAGCCTGGGCACGCTGCAGAGCGCTGTGTGCCAGGGAGTGCTCTGATGCCTCTTTCTCTCCCTGCCTCATTTTTCTCTCTCTGCCTGTGCTAAGCAGAGATCTTAATATCTAATGTGAGCCAAGCAAAGTTGTGTGGTGGGTATCATACGTGCAGTGAAAATGGCAAAACTCCTTTACTCATTCCTGGCATCTCGCTAAGGAAACGTCACTTCTTTCATCCGGCATTCTTTCGCTGGTCCTGCCATGAGTGAAAGGAAATATAATGCGTGCATTGCACTAGAGGGGGAGCTGAAGGTCAGGAGTGAAATATGGCTTTCTGCTGCACTTGGTCTCAGTCTGAATGTTACCTACATTATCATCAGAGCTCACTGTCATAATGGGGAGACCTTGTCACAGGAGGGAGGTCACCTAGAAACGGGAAGAAAAATTGGGGGGAAAATACTAAATAAGATAAGCTAAAAAGATGACCAGTAGGGTACCCAAACTTCCTTTGTGTATTTTTGAGAACAGTAAATTATCTACAAGAGACATGCTTGTCCTCCAGCACCTGAAATCCCACTATTGTCTTGGGCCTGAGGTGCCATTCTCGTAAATTCTTAGAATTTTGCTACCAGCATCTTTCCACCAGGGAGTCCAGCTTTGGCCTCTGTGCTTTTGTGGTGGATTGGATTTAAAAACTCCAATTGCATTTCAGGGCAGTCACCTTTAAAATATTCCTACAAGAGAGGGATATCTCAGGTTGTTAGAAAGCAGACCATGATAAAGACACTTCACTGTGCTCTGTGCCCCAAGACTGCACATCAGACCCCTGGGATGGGCAGGGTGCTGCAGGATGGCCTGAGACTGGCTGGGCGTGAGCTCTTCAGCACTGGGGGGGGATTCTGTTGCAAAGTTTTTGGAGGTGAGACCTGTCTCCCACTGTGTGGCTGAAATGTCTGCCTAATTGCAGGGCAGGAGAGATTTTAATCATCAGTGCAAAGAGCTAAGTGTTGTGTGGGTCGGCACTGTTTGCATACCCTCCGGCCACCCAATTAACAGCCTAATCTCTGTGCCTATCGACTTTCATCTGAAGATGTCAGAGAGCTTTGCAAACATCAATTCATATGAATATGTTGCTAAAAACAAACAAACAAATGTTTCCTTGGTCCTTCCAGGCCTCTCTGCCCCCTGACACGAACTGAAACCAGTAATCTCCAAGGTGGTGCTGGTCACCTGTTTTGGCACAGTGCTGGGCTGTGTTGGGGACAAAGGTTGGGTCTCCAAAGAGCATGAGCAGCCACCCTGAGGCAGTTCAGCAAGGCACAGAGGTCACCTTACCCTTCGTGTGCTGTCCCAGGCTGGTGTGGTTTCTCCTGGTGCTGTTGCAATAATCTGGATCAGTTGCTGCTGCCAGGGCAGGAGTCACTCCAGGCTGCCCCGGCAGGGCAAAGGGAGAGAAACCTCTGGGGCTCAGCAGCCATGGACAGTGTGAGCAGGGCCAGCCATGGGGCTGCCACCTTTGGGGCTCAGCCTTGGCTCAGGGGCATGCTGGGCTCCGGACACATCTGCCCTGAGATGCCTCAGCTGGAGAGACAGCTGTCTGTCTGTCTGTCTGCAGATGCAATCAGGTAGCACTGCAAAGCTATTGCAGTAAATATCCAAAATTCAAATCACTTACCGTGTGCTGGCTCCTCTCTGGTTTGCAATAAATCCTCTGGGAACTCACCAGAATTCAAGGTTTAAAAGCTAATGCTTAAAGATTTTATTTTCCAGTCTACTGGAAGGAAGTCCAGGGAAATAAGCCTAATTTTATCTTTGTCTAAAAAAAAAATACCAGCCACCAAACCCCCAACCAGGACAAACTGAGTCTCAGTATTTAGAGTGATGGTTTGTACAACTCTAAACCTTTCTGATGGGTTTTGTTCTTGTGTCAGATGTTGTGGTGTCACTAACAGGTACTCAGAGATGGGAGAGCAGCTGCCTCAGCACAGTCACCAGGAGCTGGCTGAAGGGGATCTTTGTGGATATTTCCTTTGGAAGGTATTCCGCCACTGAAATACAAAGCCGGGTACCAGTCTGAGCATTAGTTCACATAAAATGCACTCTTTCATCTCAGTATAGTTGTTGCTCTGACAGTTTAAGCTTCTCAAATACCATATCTCTTTTTAATGAAGAAATTGCACACTCGTATACAGAAATCACATATTTACAGCATAGAGCACCTATTGATACATTTTGGTCATTTAAGCTGAATTTGGAAGTCTTCATAAAGTGAGAAATACAACATTTCATCACACAATTACAGCTAATTATTTTAGAAATACAGTTTAAACGCAAGTTATCTTAAATTTATTGCTTATCTGACTGGAAAGATCTAAGCAAAACCTGAAAATCATAAACCCTTCCAGAACATTATATTTTATGCAGTCCAAAATGTGACACATGGGGTCTTTAATAATTCACTGCTTGTTAACATTAAACAACTGTTAACATGCTCAAATAATTAGTTATGCTTGCTTGACATGTTTGCATCTTTAATAATTGATGCATTTATCTTAATTACTAACAGTATTATGGTCGTAATATGCATCTTTTTTCTATCTTAAAATTTTAACAAAAACTGACTTTTTGCCAAAAATTATTATCCTCTAAGTTTTAATTACTCATTGTAATTAAATTGCAAGCTGCAGTATTTTATTAAAAATATCTTTCACAAAAAATATTTAATGGAAAAGAAGTGATTTGTTGTTTATGCATCACACTTAGTAAATATTTCATAAGTTTCATATTACCCTTTCAGAGCAGATATAAAAAACATAACATTCTTAATATAAGAGTCAATTTAAAAGCTGCTATAGTAGTCTTCATTTCTCCTCCCAAAGGTTTGCAGAAGTCAGTGAATAAAGGAAGACAAAAAAAAAAAAAAGCAAACAAAAAATGTGGTGGTGATTGCAAATTGGGTGCCCACAGTGACAGGAAGCAAGGCTGAAGATGTTGTGCTGGTGAGTATATCACACATTCTCCAGTGGAATTAGTCTGACTTGAAATAGAGATGAGCATTAAAAGTTTTTTTATTCTTCAGTGTTCTTCTGATTCAACTTTCGCTTGCAGTCTGCTAATAACAATAGTGGCAGTAGTTTGACTGTAATCATTTATTTATTGCAATGCTGATAGAGATAGGGGTGAGCTTTGTGTCAGCCAATTTAAAAAGACTGTGTTTTCAAGGCCTTCCCATTGCTAAGACAAGCTGGTTCAGATTAAGATGGCTGTTTCTGGTCCCTAAATGTTGTGGAGGCAATTACCACTCCTGTGGAATGACAAAACTTGTTAATGATGTCAAAGAATGCAGTCACATCCGTGTTCTGGTGTGTGGTTGTGTTCCTTCCCAAATGACACATGAAGATGCTTGAAAAGGCGTCAGCATATTGGCAGGAAAAAGTCCATTTGTGAGACAAAAATATTGTCCAAAGTTTTAGATTTAAACCCAAAAAAGCTGTGCGATGGTGTCTCGCAGGGCTGCGTTTAGCAAGTGACTAATGAGAGCCCAGCTCGTCTCTGAGGTAGGTGGTTTCTGAGCAGTTAATACTTGAGCTGTGAGCCAAAGTCAGCCAAAAAGCTGCATTTTTAGTGACAAAATGTGCCTGGGAATAGATCTAGTATAACATTTTTTTTAAAACGAGTCAGTAGACCTAAGGGGCAGAAATGTCCCGTGTGCCAGATAGTGTGGGCAGGGAGATTGTGGCCAGGTCCAGAAGTGTCTCCTCCAAGCAGGATTTACTCCAGATACGACCCTTTGCCAGAAAAACAGCGTGAGATCAGGGGGAGAAAAATGCTGAACTGAGGCATTGGGCTCTGTGCTCTCTCCTGTCGTTGGGGGCTTTCCTGCCTGCACTGAAAAACCTCAGCTGCCAGCAGAGCCTCTGGTGCTTCAGCTTCTCCAGCAGTGTCGATGCTGCGGTGAAGATTTGAAGCGACTGAGAGAAGTGGATATGGAGCAAAGGCGCTGTGAAGTTTAGACCCAGGAATCCCTTAGACCAAACTGCTGCAGTGTCTCCCGGGCAGGGCTGTGCTCCCTCCTGCCGTGGTGTCCAGCACCAGCTGGCACATCCACTGTGTGCAGGTGGGAATGGCAAAACCACGGCCAAGGCCTCCCTTCCCACTGCTGCTTCCAGAGTCACTGTGTGCTTTTAATCTGTCCTGTCTCTTCTGGCAGATTTAAATGATTCTCACTATTGCAAAGTCCTCATGTCCTTGACATGGTGTTCTTCAAAAAGCGATTTCTAGTATGATTTTAGAGTTAAATAAAAATTTACACTTCACAGATCTATTAATCATTTTTTCCCTTCTGTGGGTGTATCTTCAGATTTCAGTGATTGATTTATGTGGCCAGATGGGTGCATTTGTTTCCTGCTGTCTTTCAGTCCAGCAGAATCCATGCACGCTGTGCAGTATAGTGGGCTTGAACTTTCACTTGAAATGCACTACTGTACATAAATTCTGAATACTATTCCTTCTTTGGAACAAATGAAATTCAGATGTGACTCCTTTGGATGTGGCACAAGCTGAGGTTTTCTTCTCAGTTAGTAAAGAAGCCGTTCCTTTCATCTTTAAGAGGAAAACTTAAGTATCGCAGGAGGTCCTCTTCATGTCCTCCAGGTTTTTGCTCCGAAAGCCTTTGTCTTTGCTGTCACTGCATAATGTGTGGAGGCTCATTAGCTCTTGCCAGAGAAGCTGATTGTGGGGAGAGCAATCTGTGGTGTGCACGAGCATTTATGCTGACATATGCTAACATTGTAAAAAGTGTTTGCATATGGTTGGGTCAGTGTTCCCACACCCTGAACTGTGAGAATGGGGACCATGAGGACCTGAGAGGGGTTGTGTGGGAAGAGCCAGAACGGGAATAGAGTGGACATAATAATTTGATTCTCAGCGATAATTTAAGCAAGGGTCCACGTGGGTATATGAGGCCATCCTGGGCTCCGGGAGCTGAATGTAAACCTCGATCCAGACAGTGCCAACACTTGTGATGTCAATTCCATTTCTGACAGGGGAGAGGAAGCCTCAGAAGCAGCCCCAAAGGCCGTGTGAAGGCAAGCGGGTGGTAGGAGAGGTAAATCCAAATGAATGCTCCTACTGAGGGACCAACTTCAGAGAATCCACATGTGAGAGAGGTCTCCCAACAGCACAGGCAGGAGCTCACACTTCATTAGGCCAGGAAGTCTCATTATGACATGCGAAGTCACAAGAAATTAGCTTCAGAAGTTTTCCCACTCGGGGAGTGAGTTATTTTGCATGTAAGGTGTGTGTATTTCTGTATGAAATGGAATTTTTTGCTTCTTCATGCAATTAAAAGATAACCTCTTCTGGTTTATAATTCATGGCCACTTTTCCAGCCCTGGTGGTGCATTAGGGAGAGGCCGATAGAGCTGCACTGGTGAAAAGGCTCTGGCCAAGCAACAGCAGGTGTTTGGGTGGGAGTACCACTGTGGTGTGACAATGTTTTACACTTCCAGTGGAAGAAGATGCAGTGCAAAATCAGTGTTTTGAGTGGTTTGTACTGCTTCTGCCATCCATTTTTGTCCTAATGGGATGTTTTCTCAATTTTTAAGTCTTGCCATTGACTGAAAGTCTAGCCCAGATTTGCTAAAACACAAGTAAGGCAGTCCTGGGTGGTGCTGCCAGAGCAGGATTTCCGTTTGCAGAGTGCCTTACTGTGGCACCCGGTTCAGAGCAGGAGCTTTCACCAGAAACCAGCCAGCAGGGCTGTGAGGTAACCCCTGCTGCCGGGACTGCCCTGCTGAGCTGCCACCTCTGGCAGTTCATTTCCTTTTTTTATTTTAATCTGAGTATTAGGAAAAGAGTTTGTCTACAGCTGTAACAAACCCGATTGTGTTTTATTCAGAACCCTTAGGACTGGCTTCCCGTGACCTGCAGGAGCTGGCGGGGACACTGCATTCCCCAGAGCGTGTCCCTTGGGAGCAGCCACCCATGCTGCTCGCTGCTAGGCAAGGTTTGGCCAAAACCTGGGCTGATTCCTGTGTTCACTGATGCTGCTGAGGGAGGGAATGAGCTCCTGACGAGTTACATGTAGGCATTGAAAGCGTTAGTGCAGAGCAGGGGGTGGCAAAATGGCTGGCAATGATGGCAAGCACGGACGTGCAGAGAGGGGAATTTCCAGGAGGGGGCTTTCAGAAAATACTGCCCACGGAAACACAGATACTGCCCACAGAAATACAGATACTGCCCACAGAAACGCAGATACTTCCCTGTGAACTCTGTGATTTGCAAAATATACATATGAGTTTTACAGTATTTTCAATATGAACATGTTCATGTTTATGACCCCGAATATTTCAAGTGTGAGCTGAATTCTTTCTGGCTCACTCAGGGTTTTGACATTTGTAAGTCTTTGCTCGCTCTAGGAGTGTTTTTAATGGCTTGTATTAATTCAAGGTGTCCCTTTATGAACTTAAAATTAAAAAAAAAAACCACTACCTTTTAATGACATTTCCATTTATTCAGAATTATTATTTAAAATCCTAAATTAGCATTCTGCTCTTCGGTTCTGACAGAGCCATTATATTTTATACTACAAGAGTTTAGTTAATTTTAAATTATTAAACTCCACTGGCTGCATGAAGTGAGCATCTTTAAGCAAGTTTCTATAGTTCAGATGCATTCCAACCCTATGACTGCAATCTTAATTTAAATTTTTTTTGCCTATGTTGCTTTTTATCGCTATAGGTGACAGTTATTATTCTGAGTTTCACTTTCTGGCCTGAGTAGTTAAATAGCAGCCAAACACAGTAACAGCGGTATGGGGAGCAACCTGTCCTGGGCAACACAGCTCTTCAAACTGAAGGAGAGAATATCACAGAAATAACAGTAAGTCTCTTTTTCTGAAAGAGAAATTTAAAAGTTCATTATATAAACTTTTCCTATATAGGAAATCAATTTCATTCCAGCAACAATATGTATTTACTTTGCATGTAAAATAATTTTATTTTGATTTTCAAAGATATTTGTTCCTTTCAGTTGTCACCTGGCATGACTTAGGTAACATTCTGATTTCTTCATGAATTAAGGATGATAATTTCTTCAGAATTTAAGTAGGGAAACAATTTCAAAGCCACTTACCTTACAGGGTGACATCTAGTAGGTGGGAAGGGCTTTGTATAGGTGGGGTCTAACAGTCCTAATTGACTGCCAAGGAGCACAGTGGGGATTAAAATCATTTATGCAAAATGGGTCAGCATGTAATGGGGAGTGTGGACACTTTCCTCTTAAACTGAAATTACACTTCAAGGGCAGTATGGATATCTAGCAATAAGCATCATTTTAGAGCCCTTCAGCTGCTGCGACTTCAGGTGAAATTTGCTGCGAGCTATATAGATCTGCTTTAATTATTTTTTGAATCTGCAAACTCTGATCATTTGCATGCATTGCTAATACACTTGTCTCCTGAAACCTGAGCTGCGCAGTTTGGGCTTTACAGATTTATCAAGTGAAACAATTCAGCTAATATCACATTAATTTAATTAACTTTAATTTTAAATGACTTGCTGGAGCACCTAACAAATGTAACATCTCCAAGACATTTCAGCAGATAGCTGTGGCTTTGTTGTACGCTCTTGTCTGCAGAGTGAGAAAACATCTTGTTAGCATGAAAGGCCCCTCGCTACTTTAGAAGAGAGTATTTTGTTTATACTCTAACGTTTGCCTTGATTGCCTGGCTGTCATTCCAGAGGTGAAAGAAAGCAGCAGAAGTGCAGATTGGTGGTAGGCTGATGTAATTTTAACATCTGTGCCATTTTGCAAAGATCTCTTTAAATTTCAAGAGGTATTGATAATTTATCCTATATTTGGGATATCCACAGCGAACTGCCTGCAGCCTGGGATCGTGAGTGCATGCCCAGCTCCCAGACTGCAGTGACCTCAGGAGAGCTGGACCTGTATTCCTGCTGAAAAAAGCACCAGGCTGCATGCAAGGTTGGTCCCAGAAAGGACAAATCCCATTCTTCTATCACTCTTTTTTTTTTCTTTTAAAGATAAAAATAGTCCAAGGAAAATTCAAACTATCTAAAATCAGTCATCAGCTCTTCAGCTGTCCCATTGTTGATTCAAAGTTTAATGTCAACTACTAAATATAGAGCAAAATATTTTTATATTTATGTGAACATATATATCTAAAATATATTAATGTCTAAGGGGGCATATTGTCCTGTCTGACAGCAAGGGAGGTACGCTAAATATTTTCTACAATATAAATATAGTCTATTCCAAACATTTAGTTTACAGTTGCAAACGGGAAAAAATACCAGAGATGAGGCCATAATCCGTGTGTGGACACAGTCAGGAAGATAAAGGCAGGAAGCTTGTATCGGAACAGCCGTTTATTCACATTCACTTTTCATCATACATATACATTAAATATTAATAACACCATATGAATATTCATCTCTGTTTAATATTCATTTATACACAGAAGTTTACAGCCGATCCCTTTAACTTTTGGTGCCAAAACCAGTGTTCAAAGGGTTGTGCTGCCATTGTTTCTGCAAAACGTTTACATTTATCTGCTGTAAAAGAGGCTGAATGGCACCGAAGAGTGTCGTGTTTAGTTTTAAAATGCCACAAATAACAGATTTATAGATTTTTCTAAATACATTATTTTACCTTGACAGCATTAATCATTCATGCTTCCTTCTTTCATTTTTCTACCTGCAATGGATTATTGAAACAGAAAATAACAACGGGAAAGGCTACAAGCAGTATCAAAATGTCAAGTTTGTACTTACAGTTGTATGTGCGTAGACAGGGTCAAGAGCCTCAATTATTTGTATATGTACACAGTGGTACTACATGAAAGGTTATGTCACCTGCAGCTATTTTCTTGCAGATTTAAATAGGACTGATATTCAACTCCACAGTCAGCCACTGACATGGAACACAGAATTGTAAAATACTATGAACTCTCATGTCAGGACCTAAAATATGAACTGGGTGATTGCGAGGTGTAGCTGTGGGCAATCCTGTGTATTGCAGTGTAAGTCCTTTAAATTACTTTGTGTTATCCCTGACCTGTTCTTTTCATTTAAGCATAAGCCAGACCAACATGGAAGTACTTTCCAGGGAGAAGAAACACCCTTGATATTGCCCATTTTTGCAATAGCATTTGCTTGGATTTTGAGGAGTTTTGTGGCTTTCTTTTTTTTTTTTTCTTTTTCTTTTTTTGGGCTTCTTGGGTTGTTTTGGTTCTTTTATGCTTTATATTTTCATGAATCCAGGTATGGAAATTTTATGGTAAAAAGCTTATATTGCATGTAATTTTAAAAGTTATTTTCCACAACCCAGGTATGATAATTTTAAAAAATCCGAGAGCATGTCTTGCATGTTAATGAAGTGCAAGCCTTATATCAAAACTGGCAGCAGCATTATTTGGAGTGGGATGTGTGGTGGAGCTAATCAGTGTATTTTCACGGTGGAGGGAGGAGGAGAGAAGCTAATCAGCAGATTTTTTGCTGGTGATTTGCTTATTTAAGATATAGTTAAAAAAAAAAAAAAGGACGAAGAAAACAATAGCATGGAGTTTCCTTGACCAAGCTCCTTGTGGGTAATAGTCACTCTTTTGAAAGGTCAGCACGAGACCTCCTGCTCAGGAAGTCTTATTTTTTGAAGAAGTGATTGATATAAAAGTACTTTATATCTCTAAAGCAACCTACTAGACCAGCAGTAATAATCATATAAATCAATAGACTTGTACATCACTGATATATGACAGCATGAGGGACACAGTTAAAATTGTATATTCAGCTGTGGCATTGCCATTTGGGAATTCTTGAAAGTAACTTACTACTTCCATATCTTCAGCCTTAGAAAAAAATAAAGCTTTACTGAAGGTCTAACTGTACAACATTTATGTACTGTTAAGCTTGCTTTGATTTAAATTATTTATAGATATTGATATAATTAGCACTGGGAAATAACTTTCTTAACAGACAAAAACATTTCAAAGAATAAATAAGTAAATTATTAGATATTAACATCAACCTCTCTATCTCTAGGCAGGTAACACAAACCAGATACAGATGCCGAACTAATAGAATTGTAATTGCAATTTTGAGACATCCCATACACTCACTAATCACGCTAATTCATCTTGCCAGTTTTTACACTTCTGCCCCTAGAAAATTCTGTTCATTTTTGGCTTTTATCAAATCTTAAAATACAGATTTCACTGTCTCAAAGTACATTGGAAGTAACTTAAGGCATTAAGTATTGCTGAATGAATATGATTTTTAGAACTTGTTACTGAATTCTGTTACACATCCAAAAGTTTGATCCCTTCTTTCTGGGAGGATAAACTTGGCCATTATTTCCTCTGGAGCAAGGCATTGCCATTACAAAACACACTCTCCTCTCTGTAGTTTTTGTTTTCATCATTTTGGACTTTTACCCTCCTGTTACTTAATCTCTAGAGTTATCTTGTTCAATTATAAGAGATAATTTATTTTAATAAGTACTAATTGTTCTGCAAAAATTCTTTATATGCATACACATCCTTATATCCACACACAGAGGCATTCATGCTACAGAATTTGATATCAGTTCCAGGGAAATCACTTGGAGCTGCTTAACTGAAATAGCAATGATATGAAACTCCTGAGGGCTCCTGCGTACAAACAGAGCAGGGAAAATAACGTGTGTGAGTCAGGATCACTAATGGACAGGTGGTGCCTTTCAGTTTTAGACCATAACTGGGTACATCTGATGGATGAAACACCAGGGAAGGAGAAGAGATGGTCAGAGGGGGACTGAAGAGGGAGCAGTGGGTGCTGGTGGTTTGTCTGCCCAGGAGAAAAGCCTTCAGAATGGGAGGTGACTCTGGCAAAGCTGACTTTGGAGCAGGGTTTGTCCTTGGTGCAGCAGAGTGAGCCCTGGCACACGAGGGGCTGGGCTGGGAGCGCTCCTGCCTGGCCCTGGGGGGCTCCTGAGCCACTGCCTTCTGCTGGGAAGCTTGGCTCCACGCTGCCTGTCTGGGGAGAGATTATTGTGGGAATTTTTTTTTCTCATGCTTTCTTGCCTTTTCTTCCACGTTTTCTGCAAGAGCAGATTTCATGAGTCACGTTAAAAGTATTTTAATACCAGGGCACTATTGATTGACCATGAAGAAACCTCCTCGTGATAGTCAGTATACTCCAAGTAATAATGTAAGTGAATAATGTTTTACAGTCACTTTGCATCAGTCTCTTCTTCCAGGCCCAATCCATCTGTATCCAGTTAGAAAAGACTCCTCCAAGGCAAGTTATTCATGGGTTCTTCCCAATTCCCCTCTTTAGATCCTGTAAACAAATCCAATCACTGGCTGTTTAACATTTTTATTACATAAATTCTAACATGCAGCAGAACATTACTGGGTACTGCTAATAATGGTGTGCATTTCAGATGTATTCTCTTTTTGTCACAAACCCCCTTAAACCATATTCTAATAACTGTGTATAAGATATAATTGGAAAGAAGCATCACATTCAACGACCAAAAGAAGCATCTCTGTAGTGCTTTTTGTTGTTTCTGTTTTCATCTAAAGTAACCACCAGACATTTCAGTTCCTTCAAGGAAAAACAACCCATGTCTCCTGTGATAACCCAAATGTGCAGACATGCTGATAAATAAGATACATTTACAGTTCTTTTATTACTGTATTCTATGACAAGATCAAATAAACAGTATTTTGTGGAATATTACAACTTACAACAAAGCTAAGCTACTGTCCAAAGATGCTGAAAAATTCCAGTATAAATACACTTTATTTTCAGCTGGCTCATGGATGATTAGGGCATCCCAACACTTTGACAATTTTCATATAATACTATGAAGAATTTCGTGATTTCCCTTCATCTTACTGCTGCTGCCAGCTCAATACATCTTTTTCTAGTCAAAATTATACAAATCTGGGGTTTTTACTTTTTTCATATGCCATAAATCCTCAAGATAGTTTCATATATGTTAGCTACAATCTTTCTTCCCCCCACACCCCCTCCCTGGGGTTCAACCAGCAAAACCTCAGATATATTGCACAGAAAAGGAGCAGAACATAAGGAAACATCACTTTGGTGAGATTTGAGGAATTTCTATTTATAAATATCTACCTGTATTTCTTTCACATAAACAATAGTGAAAGACCAGGAAAAGGTTGGGTCATCAACTGGCATCTGTTTCTCTGCATGAGATGTCCCAAGAGAATAATATTTACTGAGCAAACATGAGTTACATGATGGACCATAATGTGGAGTTTTCAAATTGTCTTGGCAGCTGTTCACCTGTTGAATAGCTCTGTGACTTTTCGAGGAATTATTTGCTTGATCCTGTCAAGGCAAAAGAAAGAATTTTGATATACACAAAAAGCCATCTATGCTTTTCTCTTCAATAATTTCCCTTCACAATATACTCATTTATGAAGCCTGACTTTACTGATGAGAAGGGACAGGCAGATCTTTGGCCTTAAGAGTTTGTCTCTGCCTTTGTTTTAGAGGATTTTCTTTGGGTTAGATCTCTGATTTTTCCTGCTTTGCTTATCCTCCAGATATTCCCATTGCTCCCTGGGCCTCCTGGCAGCCCAGATTCCCTGAGTCTATTGATTCCTCTGTTGGAAGGAAGATGTTTAGGGTGTTTCTCACAACACCCAAACCCCGTGTGCTCTCTCCATCCCTTCCCGGGGCTCCCCTTGAGCAGCTCTCCACGACCCATCACGGGGGCCCTGTCCAAGGGGGTCACCCTCCAGCCTCCCTCCAGACTGGTGCTGATGGTGGCTGGACATGCTGGGATCTCTGCCTGGCCCCTTCAGATATCGGGGAAGAAAATCCAAATACAATTTAAATGCCGTAGAACTGGAAATCCCACCAAAACTCCTTTCTCTGGCTTTCTCTCCCGCTCTGCTCCTTTTTAATTTTACCACCCGTAGTGTAAATTTTTATGAGAAAAGGCTAGCGAAAGAGGATAATGCAATTTTTTAGTGTGCCACTGCCTGCCAACTCCTCTGTTTTTCTATTACACGTAGGGGTTTATTCTCATTTAAAAATTCTATTTACTGTCCACTTATGCTTCCTTTCTCTCTGAATTTAATTTTTATGTGCTTTGATTATTTAAGCAATAAAACTTCCTTTATGTGGGTCAGGGGTTTCTTTTGGCACAAAGAGAAATTCCTTGTAGCCTATCCCAGTTAGAAGGTTTTGCATGTAAGGAACGGTTACTATATTTTGAAAAACAAACAAAGACATGAAAATACCCCCCAGTTAAGAGAGCAATCAGACTGTCTGTTCCAGGATTGAGGGCTAGTTGTGTTATCAGCTCAACTACCACAACTTCACAAGGACTTCAGAATGCAGAATAAATTTTACTCTTTTGTTCTTAAAAAATTTCATCCAGATTAAATCTAGATTAAATGCTGAAGATGGAGAGATTTGCACTTTGGATCCACAGCTCGAAGCTGATCTCTGTGAAGTCCTCAGAGATGATCATGAGAGTCCCAGAAGCTTAAAGATGTCATTGTGCAGGACCATGACCCTGAGACTGAGATTCTGAAAAGAACTTCTTGAAATGCACCAAAAAGCTTTTCTTCTGTTCCTGAATTCTGTTGTGGGTCCAAACTGGCTCCTAAATTAGGTAGGCACATCTTTTGACTTAAAACATGTAATCTGCACATGGAAGAGACTAAAAAAATTATATTTCTAATTTTGACAAATAGTTATGTTTTGTTCTCTCTGCCATAAGTTAGGGCACACTATCGTTCTTTGTTTCTAGCAAGTAACTGAAGTATTATTAAGATTTTCTTTCCATTTCTTAGAACTCCCCGGGGTCTATAGTTTTCTTTGCAGAAACAGTTGCCATTAAATATGCTGTATGTCAATGCAGCAGTGAGGTGGTTAATTTTGACTGAATATTATGCTATATAACCACTTGGCATTTAACTTGAAAAATGACTTTCTGCTTCACCTGTCAGCAGCCCAGTTCTCATCAAATAAGTGAGTGAGAAAAATTTTTAAATTTCAATTTCCTGATGCTATTAGACACTACTTCTTCCATACTTAAACAGTTTAGCAGTGCATGTACATGTTTTGGTATTCATGCCATGCATCACACTACATGCTATTACAATAGCTTTTTTGTTTAAAGGGTAAAGAGATGCATGGATCTTTATCTTGGGGTTAGGAAAATGTATTGCAGGAACATGGCCAATCAGGTTTCTGAATAACTTTGTAACATAGTACCATAACCCTGGTGCAGTGCAAGGAATTTAAAATACTAGGTGCCTATGAGTCCACAGAAAGAAAGCATTCCAGATGGAGACACCAGCCCAGCAATCCTGCACTGCACTTCCTCAGAAAACCTCTGCCTCTTGGGGTATTCATCTGTTTTATTCTTTCAGCTGCCAGGCACATAATTCTGATAAATCATGCAAAATAATTTTTTTTGTAATTTCAGTATATTTTAGAGATTTAAACCATTGTAATTTAACATTAGGGGTAAGTTTCCTTTGTTTCCATTTCAAATACAAGACCAGTTTTCACTGATGGCTAATATATCCCCAAACAGTAAATACACTGCATTGAGAGAGGGAAGGCACTGAGAGAAGGAATCAAATTAGATTTCCCCATTTCATTTTCATTTCTTATGCTTCTTCACACAGTTTTCACTTTACTATCACCAAGGCTGGAGACATTTTACTCAGGTGGAAAAATGCATCATCTCTGTTGTATTTCCCTTTAATTTTCTGCATTAGTTTTTATAAAATGCATAAATCCATAGTTATAAAGTAATGAACTTCAGACATAATTTGAAATAATAAATATGAGCAGGTATCACTAAAGTCATTGTATTTGTTTATTCATTTGGTTAGTCTTGACAATTGAGTCAGTCCAGTGGGTTACAGAACAGGGTGGACAGTTTGGTTCAGCAGCATTTACTCTCTTAAAAATAGAAATATAGCAGCCAGGGGCTACTTAGGGTTCCAGGGGTGAAAATTACACACTGGTATTTTAAGGCATTCTTACGGTAAAAAAACCCAAAAAACGGCAGTGTCAGGGTAAATTTTACTACTTTTTAAGAAGTACCAAGTTATGGATTGGAATAATCTGTCTAGTATTTTCATTTTATTGTAGTGTAACTTCACTAAAATAAAGAGAGGTTCATCAGCTTGAACATAAAGCCTAACCATGAATGAGGCCCAACATTAAAAGAACTGCAGAACTGCCAGGTGTTTTTTAAGTGCCTCTCTTCCTGGTAACGCTCTTCAGGGGCTTCAGTCTTTCCAAAAATGTGTGTTTTCCCAGCTTGCAGCTGATCTCCTGAAGCTGTGCAGGAGAGCAGCCCCAGCACATGACTCTGCTTGGAGCACCACGGGGATCTTCTGCCTTGGTGCGTGTTTGGAGGCACAAAACCACATCTGGGAGGGAGCCCAGTCTCCTGAACTTCTGATACAAATTTGTAAGAAGGTAAGGCTATGTGAGAATATTAACTATACCTTGTACCATGTGGAAATAAGCGTGGTGGTTTAGTGACAGTGACAATAGGAACACCATGCCCTTAGGGTTGATTACAGTTATGCTCTCAAATTTCCAGGAATTATTATTTAATGAAACAGCAGTAGACACTGCTAACCTGTGGGTAAATTGGTATACTGCTTGCAACTGAATGTTGGAGTTATCCATTGCCCTGGATTTACTCTGGGGTCATTGAGCAGACTTTGCCCTTCTCCATCCCTGGCAGCAGAGGTGCAGTACAAGGTACAAGATGTCCCCTTTAGTGGGCTGATTTTTCCCCACAGAAATGTCTGCTCTGCCTTCCTAGGCTGAGAAATGTGGAAACTCCTCAGTACGTGTGGCATTGTCTGTGTAAAGACCATGTTTTACTATGCTAGAGGAAATGAGATTTTTTTGTTTCTCTTCTACATATAAATATACACACATAGATTTAGGATAATATTTCATAGGGTCTGCACATGAGCATAGTGGGGATCCTGAAGGAGTCCACATCCTATGGACAGTTACTCCTGCTGAATGTGATTGAATATCACATCCCTGTGGTGGTTTTTGCTCCTAAATCCTCAAGGGAAGAGAGTACAAGCTCTACAAACAGCCCCTTCAGAAGATTATCTGCGTTAAATCAGTGAGTGGGTTGAAAATTGCATCTTCCAGTGTCAGCTGGATGTTCCAAGGTTGACAGAAGTACTGGGATTGTGAGGCCAAGGATGGTGGCTGGTGGAGTCCCTGTTCAGCCCTGTTCAGCACGGGTGAGGGTCTGTGACAGCTGCACACAGCTTCTTTCCCAAGAGCTTGTAGGAGTCCATCTGGAAGTGACCACATGGGGCAGATCAAAAGGAACAAGGGGAGATGTATTGGTTGGCTTCAAATCAGTCCCAGGGCCAGGGTGGAATAGGCCTGGTATAGCCAGGACAGTGAGAGCAAAAGGTTCAGGCAGCAAGGTGCAGAAATCATTGAGCCATCCCCAGTGGGATCTGTGGCCACAGAAAATGTCAGTGTGGTGTTGCACCCATGCCAAGCAGCTCTTCTGGGAGGTGGCTTCATTAGCACTGGCTGTGCTCTGCTCAAGGCACGCACACGGATGCTTCCCCTCCTTCCCAGGGACTCTGGAGCTCACCAAAATAACGTTCCATGTGCCAACATGTCCTGCAGAGGCCTGTGGAGGGACGATAATGGCTGTAAGACTTGTCAAAGTCTAATTAGTTACTCACAGAAGAGAGATTCCAATTTTTTTGGCCAAATCTTTTTTGTTTGGAAAGATCCCAAACCCCTGCTTCCTGGGAGCTTGCCTTTGCTGTTAAATCCGCAAAGGGCTGCTCCATGCGATGACAGATTTTATTTTTAATTTTTTCAATAATATTCTGCTTTACAATGGGGTTTTTTTCAAGGTTAAATAAATGATAATTAGTGTGTGTTCTAACCCAATGGGTTGTATGGGATGTTTCCTCACTGGCCTCCTTCCTGGCAGCACCAAGGGGAGTGAGTTCATATATCACTGCAGCAAGCTTACGAGTCCCCTTGAAGCGTTATGAAAATTGCTGTGCACAGCTATTTTGTTTCTGAAAGACAAATTCTGTGCAAAAGGTAAGAGACAACAGATGAACAGACATGGTGCTGCTGTGGCAGTGCAGGTCTGTGCATCAGCTCCTGTACACTTGGTGAGAGCATCAGGTGAGGGTCAGCCAGCCCTGTCTCCCCCTGCCCTCCAGCCACAGATAAAGAAATTCAGACAGAGAAATACACAAATATCCTTATGCAAAATCCCAGGAGCTCTGGGCTGGTATTGAGATTCATAAGTCCCACCTGCTCAGATCCTTTGAAACCACAAGAGTAGCACTTTCCACCCCATTCCTGTTGATGGCTGAAGCCCCAGAGGCTCATTGAGTGAACGAGACCCGCCTTGGGATCGAGACCCCCAGACCTACTGTGTGTGGGGTCAGCTCCTGGGGGAACCTGGGGCAAACCTGCCCTGCAGGGTTCAGGATCAAAATCTAGGTGGTCTGGCCTCACAAACTTCCAGCTGGAAGGAAAATGGTTACAAGTGCTCTGGTTCCCTCTCAGTGCAATAACATAGGGAGAGAGACCATATCTCCTAATTCTGTTGTCATCCGTTAACACCTCATCCCCCACAAATTTCTTTAATCATTGGAGGGTGTTTGCAAATATTTAAAAATGCTTTCTCTTCCTTCAGGAATTTTTATATTGGGTTTTATAGAAGGGTTTATAATAGAGCAAATAACAGTTTGGATGAAATTCTGGGAATTCTTCTGTAGTGTGCTTCTGCATGATAATCATTATGAGATTGCTTCCCCACTGCTTGCTTAATGCAGCTGTCCAAGTTTTGTATTTACTGGGAATCCAATTTGTTTTAAGAAATTAACAAAACAAATACTTAAGTACTGTGCTGAACCTATCATAAAGTTTTTATTCATTTTGGTGAGGAGGAAAAAGGCATTATAGTGCTTATGGAACAGCATTTGAAGCCACATTTATGAAATTGAATTCGAACCAAAATAATTTGCTCATGTTAATACAGATGTCGTATGGCATTGAAACAATTATTCTGTTGGTTTTGTCTCCAAATTGTGTCGAACTCTGCAGTGGCAGTGGGCAAATACCTGCTCAGAGAGGCAGGCTGACTGCTTAGCTAAAGCAGCAATGCCCTGATCTGCAGAGATGCTTATGGGACGGTGAGGTCCTCAGAGCCAGTGACAATATTTATGGTCCTCAGAGGAAGGAGTGCCCTGGCATTCGCAGACAGGGCTGCCAAGTCCTGCTCTCACTCTGTAGCCCAGCACATGAGATCATTTCTGTGCTCTTCAGGGCAGGCACGGTTACTTCCTGTGATCTGGGTCATGGTGGCATCGCTCCTCTGAATGTCCTTTGCTTAAAAGCACTGGGGAAAAACCAGATCTTTGTGGTTGCAGGAGCACTGTGCATCTCGTACTGGGCTTTCCATCTCATTTCCCTCTCAGTGTGGCGTCTGGAAAACTTCCTGCAGCTCAGTGGTCACTAGAGCTCTGCAGCAGGTCCTGGTGGCTTGCTGTGCTGGGTCATTGCAATCCCTCCTGGCAGCCCCAGGAGCTGCTGCACCTGGGTCTGGCTCTGCTCTCTACCTCCTTCCTCTCAAAATTGTGCAGGTTTGGGTCTTTCTGCTCATGTGCACTTGTAGGATCAGTTTCTCCCCAGAATAGTCTGTCTTTTGCTTCCAAATTTTGAGCTCTCTCTGCAGGATAACCAGAATGGTGAGCCACCCTTCTTTATCTGAAATATCTGCTGGCATTTTTAAAAACAGCATGTGCAATTGTGCTCCTAGCAGCATGGGTAAACGGTATCTGAGAATTTCATTGGTTGTTATTATTGTTTCTCTTTTTTTAAGGAGAAAATACTTGCTAATTGCAAAAAGTCAGAGTTGAAAGGTAATATACCAACTCTCACCAAGTTTTTTTAGGGTAGAAAGAAGGTTCTGGATCTTGCAGACCTTCAAGCTGTTGGATGAGCTTGGTGCCAGCTCATACCCAGTAAGTTACATTTGTCTGTGCTTGGCAGCCCCTATTTTTTATTTAATTTTTTAAGTCTCTTTTAAAAAAAAGCAAACCCAAACCTCTAGGTCTCACCTAATACATGTTCTTAAAGCTTGTATACTTGCCTCCTTATGGATATCTCCGTGCTTGATCAGGCAACCAGAGCAGTAGCCGTACACTGGACTCTGATTTTATGGGGGTAAACAATGAGCTGTGAGGCAGCAATGAGCTGCAGGCCCTTCAAGGCTTCAAGGGAAGCCTTTCATTCTACCCACATTTCTCTCAGACAGTAGCCAGCCAGCTTCAGAATATGAACCCTGTGCCAGGGAAATGAGCAGGGCATGTCCGTGGAGCCCTTAGCACACCCCACAGTCACTGCAGGCACGGGGAGAGGCCGTGGAAGCACCAAGTGTTGGGCACTGGTTGGTGACATCTGTGCTGGCAACAGGTGACATTTTCTTAAGGGAAAGGATAGGACCAAAGGAAGGATGTGCAACTGTTGGTTCAGCTTTGCTTTTGGGGAGGAGGGGAGGTTGGAGGGGTTTTTTTGCTTCTCACTGCAGAAGGCAGGGGAGCATGTCCTGGGCTGAGCCACCCCCTGGGCCTCCCCAGAAATGCAGCAGGGTTGCACTTCTGCAGGAGGGGTTTTGTTTGTTTATTTTTTTTCTTCCCCCAACCCCCCCCCCAGTGATGCAAAGTGAATTAGGCTTTCCAGCTGCTTGTTTTTTCACAGCTAGAAAAACTTCACTGGGCAGTGAAAGGGCAAAAGAAGGTGTTCTGGCAATGAGATGTCTCACTGGTTTCTTAAACTGGACTTTAAAACCTTTCCTGGTCTGGTAGCCGAGTGTCTGAATCAGAATAGGCAAATTTCAGATAATTTCACTGCCTGTCCATTAACAACTCAGACTGAAAAAGCAAAACACTCTTTGGTTTAGAACTAATCCACAGTGCAACTCACCTTGCTCCAGGCTGGTTTGAGTCATGCATCTGTACCATGGCTGGGTCTACAAATACCTGTGACTTTAGGATCAATCTAATTGTACATTAATTTATCCCAAATTGCTTACACAGCTACGTCAGCATTGTCAGTGTGCTCCCTCTCCTTGGAGGAAGGTGCAGTACCAAAGTTTCCTCCCTGTGCTGCTGACAGGGATGTGATCCCACCCTCCACAGGGCTGCTTAATAACTCTCTTGCTACGTTGTGTGTGGATGCTAACAGCAGGAAGCATTATTTTAGAAGATTTAAATTAGCAGATTTTATTTACCACACCAGTATTCTCACGAGGCATCTCACTTCTATCTAAAAGGGTTTTAAATTATCAGCTTTTATTTATCACAATGGTATGTTCCTGATTTATCACACTTGCCTGTGTCTTATTTACTCAGACCAATATGGCATAAAAATAGCTGTGTAATATAGAGAACTCAGAAACACTCATGTGAATTTTCTGAAAGCAGAGAGGAATTGCAAACAGTTGAAAATATCACAGAAACATTAAATGATCCAACTTTGAGTCTCCTTTTGACTGTACATGCTATTGAAAGCAATGAGGACAAGAGCACCTAATATAACAGCTTTGCCAGTGCTTGTGAAAGCAGGGTTCGAATTAAAGTCTAACATTTAAGGCTACTGCAGCTGTCTTTAAGGCTCTAAGTTAAAGCTGTACCAGTTGCAAGACAAACTGATGGGAGCTTTTGGGCTTTGTGTCATTCAGGAGACTGGGGTCTAGTTTCAGATGTCATTTCAGTTAGATCCCTGCGTAAAAAACATTTGAGTATCTCATTTTACTTTTTTCATCTCTGTAACTGCTGCACTTTTTTTTCTACTTACAGAAACATCAAAAGGAATTCAGGCTCATTTGGTCATAGTCTGGACATCAGGTTTTTATAGGAACAAAGAAAGATATGGTGTGCCCTTCACACATGTTCATATTAAAAATTTATTAGGGAAGTTTCAACATCTTTCAATTATTAGGCAGATTTTAAGGCTCTTGTAAGTGGTACAATAGTAGCAAATGCCAGCTGATATTTTACAGAAATATTCCAAATAAAAATACCATTTGATTGCAAGGGGGAGCAGAACCTCCAGGAACATATCTTCATTTTTGGTAGTTTAGTCCACAGTAACAAAAACCACATTGTACCAATCAGATATTTAATGAGCCTCTAACTCCATTTCTACCTTATCCCAAAGGTATAGCAAATAGTGCTGCTTTTTTAAAATATCAAGAAAACATCATTTGCTCTAAAATGTCCCTAAAAGCAGGTCTAAATTGCCAATAAAGGCTAGGTAATTGTATCAGCATGGATCAGAAAGCATTTCTCAGAACTGATGAAATAGTTTGCGGTATTGCAGAACCTGAATGATGCTCTCTGTACATTACACTGGAAATATCAAAGACTGGTCTCAGTTTAATTTGCTCACTACTGTGTATTTTGGATTCTCAGGAAATATTTCTCGCTAATGTCATTCTGGTTTTCTTCAAATGTAATTTGTTTGGGGAAAGTTAGACGATTTCTGCAATCGAGGGTTCACTTGGAAGAACTTTTTGTTTGGTTTTCGATTACAGAACACCATTTTTCCAAGAAAATTGAATGTTGTAAAATTCTCAAATCCCGTTTTCTTTATTATATTCAAGATTTTAAACATTTCAAATTTGAAAAATAATAATTTGCAAGATTGTTGCCCAGCTTATCAGCTCTTTCTCGGTAGTTATACAATCATTTGACAACCAAACACACATACAGTATAAATATTTAAGAAAAAGTAAATTCCATTAAGCTGCAGTGTGATAGATGCAGTAGTAGGTACTTATCTTTGAAATATTAAACTCTAGACATTTATATCTGTACAAAAAAGAGTTTCCTGCCATTTGATGAGAATTATGTGCCTGGCACTAATAAAATATTAAACTCCAATTTAAAAGATAAGTATCTTACCCACTTTTTTTTCATAATAAAACATTTTACAGTGCATATGAGAGCTAATATGCATCAGAATTTCCATACAATACTGTATTTACAAACTTTTATGAAAGTTTTGTGTCTGCATTTATTAGTTGCTGTCTCTATTTAAGCACTTATTATTTCATATAATGACATTGTGTGCTTCAATAATGCATGATAGAAGGTATACAAACAGGCTTTATTTTTTGCAGTGGAGTTTTCTTTTGTTACAGGCGACTGCTGCTAGTTAATTAAATGTAGATAGCCCCTGAAAATTGCATTATCCTTTTCTGTCCCTATTATATAAATTAATGTCAAATTGATGCAATGTTTCATGTTTAAAATAATAGATACATGTGTTAAAAATTATAGCCTGCAGTTTTCATGTTTGACAATGCATTATTTTCAGCTGGAAATGTCAGTTTCTAACCTTCTGTCCAGAACAGTTTGCAAAGGGCAGTAAGCATTAAGTGTTAGATATCAAATACAGTATCTTTTGAAACTTCAACGATACTGTTTGTGGAGGAAAAGTCATAGCATAGAGACTTTCTGTTTTGAAAATAATCTCATACAATTAAATGTTCAACAGATGGTTATCAATGAAAGGAGGAGTTCTTTTGACTGAAAAAAAGTCACCTTTTCCTGCAGATAGATTTCTGTGTTACCCGCTCCATTTTCAGCAAGTGGCTCATTTGCCTTTTCTTTCCCAACTCTTTATATAAAAAGGTGAGAATTTAAATCTACTTTTTTTTTTTTTAATGTCAGGTGACATCCCGTGAAGTCACCTGAAAGCTGCAAAAGCATAAATATATTTGTCATTTATCAAACTTCACAACCTCCCAGCTTTGCTTCACTCTCTTAATGGAGCAATGTCATGTGGATTTCATTACAAGAAGCTGTACAGTTAGGGTGTTTTTCCTGTTCTCATAATTACCCTTTTTTACCATTTACAAAAATATTTCATTAGACTCTTTGTACTACAGCTTTTTGTATTGTGATCAATGTCAGTAGACGACTCTGCCTTTTTTTAATTACTGAACTGGGTGATTAGAGTTAATAAGCTATGAGATGTAAATACTGCCATTTCAAATAAACAAGAAAGCACTTAGGAACCAAAACAAAGCCTTTCACTGAACTCAGGCAAGGCATCCTCCGAAAGATATGTGGCACCAGTAATTCAGGATATGACTTGCTGTAAAGAAGGATGCACCTTGTTCCTTTAAACAGCAAAATCCAGCAGCAGGTTTTCAGGGTTTGAGATATTCTTTTAAAAGGTGCAGCTTAAAAACTACCATATTTTCAGATCACAGAGGTCTTTTATTTATATTTTCTGCCTTCCAACCAAAGAGACAGTCGTTCTCACATAAAAATACTTTAGAAAAACAGCTTTGGTTTTCACTTTTCTTCTGTAAAGGACACCCTCCCGGCGCTCAAAGGCAGCAGGTTTCCACAGAGCCATCCACTGGTGCTGTTACAAAGCAGAAAACCTTTCTATGCCTATGTAGTCTGTAACATTTAAGATATGCCTTATATAAACTTGGGATTTGGGCCGAAAACTAAGAAATACTGATTTTTAGAACAGCAAGCGCATGTTGGTATAACAAGGAAATTTCCGTCTACATTATGGATCCTTGTATTTCTTCCTGTAAATTCTGCAAATATGGATGGCAAAGTCCATACACTTATGTCCTTGTGAATCACTGATAACTTCACTGGCTTGGTTTTAAATCAGTTATATATGTGGTCTTGAGTAAGAGGTAGTTACTTGTAAGATGGATGCATTTCTGTAGTTTCTGATGAACTTTTCCTTAATGTCCTTAAAGCCTATTTTCACTCTTTTCAGCAGGTATCTACTATTGCAGTGTTTTGTAAACTCTTTAATACCTGTTATGATCAGAAAGTGGGGGAAATGGTACCTAATTGTGGCCAGGATAAACTGCATTTAATATCTGTTGTCAACAAAGCAATTTGCCAGACGATATCTTTAAATCCTGTCCTTAAATTGTTTCTAGCCCAAATTATTGTATGGTTACATTCAACAGCCCATTCTGAAGAGCTGCCTTTAACAAAAGAAAAAAAAAAAAATGGAAAGCCCCCCAAGAGTTAGCCAAGTCCGTGTTAGCAGGATGAGGATTTATTCAGGTTTCCCATGGAGGTGTCTGTGCTCACTATGGCGAGTCTGCAGCAGCACAATATGGTGAGCGCAGCGCGTGCTGCTGCTGCCTGATTCCATTAGCGCGGCTGCCCAGCGCTCTACAAGGTTACGAGGCTGCTTCCCCAGGCGCCCTCAGAGCACTGGGACAAGGACCTGCTCCTTCCCTCTGTGGATGGGGTACAGGGCCCCCAGGAGCTGGGCCACCCCCCGTGCTGTGCGTGTCTCTGGTGGTGCCACCCCATTGGGCACCCCGGCTTTCCTGTGTCCCTCTGTGGTCTGCGGCTCCGGAGCTCAAGGGCTGCAGCTTTGCTCTTGCAATTGGGGATTTTTCATCTCTACCCTTCTTAAATCTTTTTGCAGTGAGATTTCAAGTCAAATGTGTTTCAGCACACTTTTCCTGGGAAGGCAGATTTACATATGCATTAGGTTCATTTTATCGGAGTACACACACAGCAATGACACATCTCATTGACAATGTGCTGTCTGATGGATAACTCCATACAAAACACATATTTGAAAGGAAAATTGGAGGTGGAATAGGATTAAGAGTCTGTACATAAGTGACATCATGTTTTGTGAAGATGAACTGCAGGAATGTCTTGCCCTACTTCATAGTTTTGGATTATTCAAAGATCCAACAAGTATTTTGCAAGGTAAAAAACTCCCAGCTGCACACCATCATCAGGCAGAAACTGCTGGGACCAAGCCTGGCCATACCTGAAATCACTATATGCTTTATGTAATAATGAAAATACTAAAAAAGCTCCTACAAACTTTGATTTTCAGTGCCACACTGCCACATGGGACTAATTCCACATCCAGGCAGTGCAGCCTTGTGGCTTTTTCTCTCAAAGGTGAGCAGCAGTGCTTAAATATTGTGGTTTAATTGTGTCCTGAGGTAAAAACAACATTTCCAGCTGGGTGGCTGCTGTGGTTCATCTGCACCTCTCTCCTTGCAGGATGGTGTTGGGTGCTTTGCTTGGCTGGAGGGGAGTGGGATGGGAGCTTCGGTTGCAGTGGTCACTTGTCAGCTTTATAGGGTGTCCGTGGCTAAGAGCTGTTGAAGATTTTAGATGCCCAAGTGTGTGTTCTACCATTCCTTTGAGAGGAATGTCCATATACTGCCAGCCATCCTTCTTACTGTACTCACAGGCTTCTTTCTACTTTCCTTCTTTTCTCCCTTTCTGTTTCTTGATTGCAAGGATTTTTAATAATTTAAAATATATGCATCTCTGTCTCAAGGTAGACACTTCCTTCTCTATGTCAATGGAAAAAGAAAGGAATAATTCAAAAGAAAAAGTATAAACATAATGCAGCGGTCTTTCTAGGGGAAGATGTTTAGCTTCTGGGGTGTCCCCACCATCACCATGGATGAATGGGGCAGCACCACCTCCAAAGCCCAGAGCTGCCACCCTGAAAATTCCTGGTATCGAGCTCAGCTACCTTTTCAGGCTTTTCTTGAGCTTGTCACCCTGGATGTTCTCTTGTTTATTTTTCTGCTGAAGGAAGATGTTACCCATCCTGTGCCAAACCTATGACATAAAAATGTCTGATTAATTTCATCTCTGCTTTGAGGTAACGGTGTTTGCTGTGGAGAGAACATTGGTCACACTCAGGTCTGTGATTGGACCCCCTGCACGTGGCCTGAGCCGTGCCTTTGCTGCTCGTGGTCGTAAGTGAAGGCTTGCACAAAAGTGCACTGCAATACAATTTTACCTTGGGAATGAAAAATGCTTGGGTTCCATCTTGGCTTGTTCCTTTAATGTCTCGGGCAGATAGTACATATCTTTGAATTCCTACCTCAGGTTTCCCCTCTATAAAATGGCACAATAATACTGTCTCTGTGCCTTTCAAGGAGAGTCTTCTAAGGATCTGTTAATAAATGTCAGTGATGCACTTTAGAGATCCTCTAAGGAGTATCTTGTGGAAGTATACTATGAATTATTGACTCTCTCTTTCTGACCCACTCTCTAGCACACATTCACACTCCTGAAATCCCTTAGAAATAAGGTGCTGGCACCATAGCTTTAAATTACACTGGTTTATGCAAAAGTAAGCACTTAGGCACCCAGCTCCATATATATATATACCCTAACCCTAACCTGCCTTTGATGGGAAGTTGGCTAGTTGTGTACTAAGTAGGCAGATATTTCAATTATAAACTAAAGTTTTACAGAAATAGGAACCTCCACCCACCCCAAAAGAAAGAAAAAAAATCAACATCTAAAAGGAGGCTGAAGTATTGGCTGTGTTTTAAAATATATCTAATTCTTGTATGCTGCACAAAGCCCCGTCAGCCCACTAGGGATCTGGGGGACTTCCAGGACTGGGAAGGACCATGGGAGAAAAATGCCTCAACTTCTTCATTCCGTGGGGAAGTGGGAGAGAGGAAACAGAAATGGCAGACGCTGCTCATGTGAACTGGCTCATCCTGGTGAGCACTACAGTCCAATTGCCAGGAACACCTGACTTTGGTCAGGGTTTAGGGTTTCCAGTCTGGGGGGCTGTGCAGTAGCACAGCAGGTACCTCAGAGCCTGGCTGCGGGTGGGGCTGAGCATTACCCTCAGTCTCCAAAGCTGAGCTCTCATTTCAGATGTGCCATTAATGGTGAGTTGAGGGTGTTTAGCACCTCTCCAGATCAGCTGGGTTAGTGTCTGTGTGTTGGTTTACATGAAGAACAGAGCAAAAGTTTTCTTTTGAATCCTTTTTTGGTTTTTTTGTGTGCTAGATTGTTTACGTAGAGGAAAAAAGGTAACAAAAACATCCAGAAAATTTCTTGCTGTTTCACCCCTGTGTTTTCCAAAAATGTAATTTCACTGTCTTCATTTAGTGTTTCATCCAGATGTTTTCAAAACAGATAATGTTTTATTTCACTTGACTTTTTTCTGAATTTTCCTTCTATTTTTATTTATTTTTTTAATTTACTTTTAATCTAAATGAAAAAATAGCTTGAAAATAAATACAGCACCTTTATCCTCTTGGGATTACTTTTCTTCTCTTCCAGTTTAACAGCCAGTTGGGGAAAAAAAGATTGGCCTCATTCAACTGAAGCTTATTTTATTGCTCTAGGCCTGTTCTGGAGTAAGAAACCTCATCTACAAGCACGGTTTTGTATAGACCTGACTGGTGACTTTGCCTGGGTCAAACCACTCCATGGAAGGGAGGGAATAGGGAAGAGATGAAGAAGGGCTGGAGTGGTAGGAGAGATCCCCGAAGAGGTCAGCCAGCAGCACGGGCTCTCCTCCAGCATTCGGGGATGGCAAAAAGAAGGCTGATGGTGGGACCACAAAACCTGGGCTGCTGTAACCAGCACCAGCATTCACTGACATCTGTACTTTTGTGTTAAGTTTTGGAGGAGGAGAAAAAGAAATGATCTCTGTGCCTCTCAGCCTTGATTTCAAGGTGGTTTTATTATCAATCTTCATTTGGGGTACATTTTTAAGGGCTTGTCTGTGACTTCACCCAGGTCTCTGTGCAGCTCAAGGCCCTGCTCCAGGGAGAGCTGCCTCCTCCCTGCTGTGCGGGTTGGTTCTGGAAAGCAGAGATGGTTCCTAGGAGGAATCACAATCTCATCAGCTGAAGGGTAGATATTTAGTTTTTGCTTGTTTGAGATACTTGCACGTGATCGTGTGGCCTTGCTGGTCTGGCTTGTGTGGGAAATCAGTCCGGCATTTATGGGTGCTCCCGCCTTGGGGAAGATGTCAAAGGGATTGTAGACCATTAAAGACAGTCTAGCATACCTGAAGGTTAACTCACACACTGGTGATGAGTATCAGGATTTCCATAATTTTCTGGCAAGCATCCTGTCTATTTATGTAGCCAACTATTGATATTCATAGCATAAAAACTGGTTATTCAGCTAAAACCCCTGTGCAATCAATCAGTGATACAGTCTATCAAGTGTCTCAGTCAGCCTGTAGTCATTACTATGTTGGGTTTTTTTTTTTTTATTTGGAGACATTTGGGATGACTCAATTTCTCTGATCTTGTAGCATTCCCTGTGTCTTTAGAGGGGAATTTGTAATTGTTGAATTATTCTTGGCCATCCTTCATTCGGAATTTATGTTGTAATTTCAGCAAAAGCCAGACCTTGTACGGCAGTTTTCATCTTTTTCAAGGCTGCTTCTATTTCTTGAAATGCTGGAGGGTTTCCAATTATTCCTTCTGGTCGCTTTGGATGTGAATTGTAACAGATCATCCCAGAGTCGTGGTTCAACATTGTTAAGCTTATCAATACAAATATAATGTTAAACCCTTTTTAGATAATTGCGGGCTAGGTGTGAAAATGTGACCAATTTATGCATAAATTGGTCCTACACTTCTCTTTTTTCCCTTATCAGAAAGAATCTCGTCATGAACAGGTTTCAGACTGTTCCTTGTCAGGGCTTCTTCTATACCTGTTAACGGTTGATTAGGTTGTTATATCACATTTCAATACCTGCTTAACCTGATGCCAGTCAACTATGCAAACAAAATTCATTAAGGCAAACAGAAGTCTCTGAGCTGGAATTGTGAGGCAAAAAGAAAAAAAAAAAAGGGTTGATATATCAGCTTTTGCTGTATGAAACAATGAAGCCTTGTAAATCCATACATTGGGAGGGCATTGGATCATAAGAAAAACCGAAAATGAGGAATGAGGTAACACAGGAGTCTTTATATGCACCCTTTGATGCCTGCTGGTGTGGGTCTCCCTGCCAGGCACAGGGACGTGCTGGAGGGCAGGTTCAGGGGCAGCTGAATGCCTGGCCGTGCTGGTTTACATCCCGGTTCCGGTTGGTATTTGCCATAGTGCTTCTTACAGTAGTTTGTCTTTCTCACTGTGCTTATTATGTTCATAGGAGGCTCGTTTGTAGCCTATCATGATGATGAAGTGAAGTTTAAAATTACACTGGGAGCCTGCTTAAGGACCATCAGTAGGTCCAGGGAGAGGGCTTATCCAGCCTGCTCAGCCCCGGCTCAGCCCAGGAGCTCCATTACTCATGCTGACCAAAGCAGCTCCTCAGGAGAACTTGCAGGGGCAACACGGCTTGGTCAGGGACACAAAACGCACCAGAGGGAATCTTCAGAGAGGGATTTACCTGGTAAATTGTTCTTTCAGAAATATTATGGATAAGAAATTTGAAACCAGAGAAACTTTGCATTCAAACACGTAGTTTCTGGATTTCTTTAGTGGGTGTACTCCTAGAGCAAGTCAAGCGCATTGGAAAACTTTTCATGCTCATCTGGTGCCTGCTTTGGATTTATGGCTTGAAATGTTTGAATGCCTGTAAAAGAAAAAGTGTGGTTTATTTTGGTAATGTCTAGCTATTTGATTTAATATACAAAAAGAATGCCATCTTAGTATTAACTATAACAAATAGAAACTGAATTGTGGGAGAGAGGATGTCCCTACGTACTAAATATGCATGAAAAGACTAGAATTGCTACCTCTTACAACAGAACCATGACAGTAATTTGTCCCTTGTTGGAATACATCAATTTTACCCCCTCCCTTTCTACCTTTGGAGAAGAGGGAACTGGGATTAAATGTGTCTTGATTTTAAAACATCTATGGAAAAATATCAAATAAGCCATATTCTCAAATAGAGGAACCTTTTCTTTCAGAATTTTTCTGTTAAGAGCTTAGTATGTTTTAATGAATTGTGCCGAAGGGCATCATTACCTGCTCCCTAATACTAGTCCTTTTGGGTCAAGAAAGAGGATTGTTTGGAAATACGATTTCTACCAAGTTTGCTTTGGTGGTTACGGTGAAATTCAAGAGCACTAAGTTTGTTTGCATAGCTTTATTTGTATAAAGGATCCCATGCCTAAGCAATTTCAGCACCACCATTGTGCATGTTGCATCCATGCCTGAGCCCAGGGGCACAGTTTCAAAGTCAGGATTTCATACTGGGCTGGATATTTGGCCCACACAGTTTAAGGAAACAGAAAATCTGGTGATATGCATTTAATAGCAATATAAAAATAAAACCCAATAAAAATAATGAGAATTATATTTCTATTGGGAGAACATTAAAGTCATAATGGTACAAATGGGCTTTGGATAATTGATAATACTGATGCAGAAAATTATTTTCAGTTCCCCCTCCTTTGCAGTAAAATACAGCTGCATTTAAAGAGAAGATAAAAGAACTTTATTTTGTTTTCTATTGGCAAACAATAACAGGGTTTGACCAGCATTGCTTAGTAAAGCTCAGAGCCTCATTGAAAATGAGTGTGAAGGTTTGCTGCGTTGGCATCCAGAGCAACAGCGAGTCCCACCTTGGGAACGATGGACTGGTGGAAGGATGTCACCCCTTGGCTGCAGCCTTGCTGATCACTGCAAAGCCGAGCAAAGGTTAATCATTCTTAATCTGTGGTTTTACTGAACCTGTGTCTTCCTGCTGCTGCTGCACTCCTGCTGCAGCTGTGCAGAGGGAGGCGGCTCCCTCAGCTGATTTGCATGGAGCCTCACTGCAGTTATTTTCCTTTGGAAACATGAGGCCTGGAGCCTGGGAGAAGAGGAGAAGGAGGCTGGCCTGTTTCTCTCCAGGAGCAGGTAATGGGGCTTTGCCTGCCTGGTGCTGGGCAGCGATGTGTAGGGGTGGAGTGAAGCGTGTTCTTGACCTCTGTGCTCTTTGAAGTCACTGGTACTACTCCATCACTTACTGAGCTTACCAGCCTGTCTACATTCAGTCACCAGCCCAAACTAAAGAGAATTTGCCATCCATGCCATCCTGAGGCATCTGCAGTGACAAGGCAAAAGACTTCTACTTGGGCTCATGGATGGTGGGGTAGATGTCCCTGATTTTATCCCAGTTAGACCCACAGGAGACCATTCCCATTACACAGCTTCCCCGTGCTCTATTTGGCTTCATCTCAAAGCAAGAAAATGCAAATTAGCAAATTTGACTAAGGATAGAAGGTTTTGAAAGTCTATTTTATGAAAAGAGAATATTTTTGCACTGTCAGGGTAAGTGTAGACTGAAGTGGGCAAGCGCTTACACAGCCATGGAGTAATGGAAAACAAGAGCAGGTGGCAGAAGTGCCAAAGCAAAATATATTCTATAAACAAAATGATCAAGAAAGAGATTTCATCCAGGCCAGCTGGACTGGCCAGCTAGTCTGTCTGCAAGGGACAATGCTCTTCTGTTCAAGAGCTTGCCAGACTATATTTAATGCAGTGGATTTTCAAAAGAAGGCTCTAAATATTCTGTTTTCTCCAGCAAAGCAAAGGGAAGAAATAAGTCAGAATAGCTGAAAGTTAAGACAGACTTAGACTAAAAAAAAAACCAAACTAAAAATCTGTGTTTGTTTGTAGTACTGGGATAGAAATCTTGTAATTTCTTTTAACACTTGTTTAGTATTTCTGTGCTTTAGATTCCTAAACTTACAAAAGAGATACTTCTATTTAGTTGCCTGAATTGTTGCATGAATGATTGTTTCACTGAAACTTAGATAATGTAATATTTATAAAGTATTTTCAGATCATTGAGTAGTAGACAATTTGGAAACGTTTTCTATTGTACTGAATCTTAACTTAATCTCTAGTTTTTTGTCAAATGATGTCACTTCACATTTTAAACAAGGAAGTGTTTGTGGGTTTGTGCTTATAAATCAGTCTATAAGAGGTTGATTTTATAATTGAATAAGTTAAAGAAAAGATTGGAAATGTTACTGAGCCACAGCCACCAACCTATAAATTCGGATAACCAGTGGTGTCCCTGGAAGTGTCACTGTCATGGAGACCAGAGACATTTTGCTGGGCTTTTGTTGTTGTTTTTGACAATGCAGATGGGTGTAGGCTAAGTTCTATCTATTTTTTTTAGCTATAATGTGCCTGTTGTGCTAATCATTCAGCCATGCTCTGATGAATAATTGACATGGTCGTTGAAAAGTTGCGTGGCCAAGCATTACAGCTTGGAAACTCCTCAGTGTTGGGCCCATTCCTGGGGTTTAGTTGGTGTTTGTAAAGGAATACCAGTAGATAAGGGAAGGTGCCTGTGATTTTTAGATGCACATCCTTTTAGAGCAGGCTTCCCACTGCTCCCACTGCAGGAAGGTGGGGGCTTCTTTGCAGTGTCTTTCTGTCACCTCTGTTACTGCAGCAAACATTCCCTGTGTGGCTGATACCGGAAAGCATACAGCATGAAAATAGCTGTACATCCATGGTGGCTCTTCATCCTGCAGGGCGTGTGAGGGATGGTTCAAACCAGGCAGTGAGGGATGAAAAGAGAAGAACTGGTACCTCTTGCAGACACCCTGATGTTTGCTGGGCGTGGAAGGCAAGCTCTGCTTTCCCCCTACAGCTTCGGGTCAGGCTGCCTGAGGGTGACGTAGTTCTGCTGAATTGCCAGGAAATGTGGTCTGAGCTGTGCAGGGCAAGGACACTCTGGAAGGGGAGTGCTGTGACCTCTAGCAGGTCTCTGCTCTGCCCAGCACCGCTGCTGCAGGCTCTGGTGCCAAGTCATGGACTCACAACTGATGGCAAGTGTGGGCTGACCGATAAAGCACAGAATTTAGCACAAGGAGAAATCTGTACTTGAATCTTATTGCAGTGTGTTATCTGACTCCTCTGACTGCAGCATGTGACTGAATTAAAGTGAATGATGAAATTATGTACAGTCATTTTCATAAGCAGAAGTCAGTTACAAAGTGCTTCCAGATGTATGTTTAATGTATTTCTGTTTTATTATGGTGTCTATTTGATGTACGTGGTACTGACTAAATGGTTAAAAACACTGCAATGTGTACAGAAGTATATTGTACTCAATTTTTTCCCAAAGTGTCAGTGTTGATAACTAAAAACTGAAATACTGCAATCTAATCAACAGTGCTTTTATGGGCCTATGAGCATAGGCTTTTAACATTTGGGTAACTCTACTGTTGGTAGACATAAAAATAAATGGCCCTAAAATTATTTTAGGATTGTAGGTTTAATATAGGGAACTAGATAAAGCTACAAAAAATAAATCAGAGTAGAATTATTTCTGGCATCACATCTGCCAGGCCCATCAAGGAACAGATATTTTGCATGCCTGCTTCCTGGGGTTCAGGAAACCAGCACTGCTCAGCTGGATTGATCAGGTGGACTCACAGAATTTATCTCCTCAGCTCTCTATTTTCTGATATCTTATTTTATGTCCTACAGCCATAGCGTTCTGGTTTCAGATCCTATCAGGTGTCACAAACCACCCCATATCCAGAGTGGTCAATATTACACCCGTCAAGTCCAAGTGCAGAAAATATTGTTGGTGAACGAGCTGGTATCACTCCTCTTAGAGTTTGTAATGGGTAGAAGCTCCATCACACTGGTATCAGACACTGTATGGTGAAGGCTAATACATAAAACTGGCGTCTGGACTCGTAAAGATACATGACCAGTTTTATAAAGGAAGATGGTTCATCTAAAAACCTCGCCTTCATCTGAACGCCAGGTTGGTTTGGGGTATTTTTTCCACCCTACCTGCATGCAGCAGTCACTGTGCTAAAGTTAGTTATGCACTCATGGGGTGAATATTCTCTGTTCAATGCTGTGACGTTGGGTCATGCTGGAGGTTCCTTGGCTGGATGTCACAGTCCGCTGGGATTGACAGTAGAGGATTCTGTGACTGTCAGAGCTGCCCCACTGATGGTGTGCAGACAGTCAGAGCCACTGGCTGACCATGGTCTGGGCAATCCACTCAGCCCCAGCAGAACTGCCCGAGCAGAGATGACTGAATTCAGCATTACTAATTCCTGGAGCATGTGATCATTACATTCCTTATCATTCTGGGGGACAACATTGCATATTGTTCATCTTGTGTTTTCTTCTCTAGCCATCTTTTATTTTTTTCCTGGTTCCTTTTTTATCTTTTTCCCTTCTACATTTCCCTCAGGGAGCAAATTCTGATTTCTCTCAAGAGAACCAACTTTTCACTTCTCCTTCTTATCTGCTAAGATTATTAGCAATTAAGTAGGTAGTGTTAACATGTACAGAGTGATAATTGACCCAAATTAGATGAAAGAGGCTACAGCAAGGGTGACAAGTTCAGTTTCTCACAGGTGGTGTTCTAAATATTTGGTTTTGCAGGCAAAAAAGCCCTGTAAATAACCATTTATAGCAAAACAATATATAGATGTTTCTTTGCCACATGGATGAGGGCTTAGAGCTTTTAAAACAAAAATTCAGTTTCTATAGAGTCTGAAATGTGAATATATTGGATGAGTTTAATTTGGTCCACTGGCATAACGCTTTAGATTGTTGCCATATATAAGGGTATATTTAAAATGCATCTGTTTTAAATTACACATGTAAATAATAATTTCTGAGTTCAGGTGTGGTCACCATGAAAAGGACAATTGGGATATTTACTTTGATGTAACAACACCTGGAGTGATTTGGGCCTAATTAGTCAATTTGTAAAAAGACCCCAATGCTGCAGTGCTGTGTGAAGCCATAGGTAGCAGGATGTTTGAGGAGCATAAGCAGTGGTGTGCACAATAATCCTGTTTCTCACAGGAATAAGAAGTCACATGATTCTCATAATTAATTTTTTTTCTTTTTCTTTCTTTTTTTTTTTTTTTCAGAGGAGCTCACAAATTCTGTGTCTGTTAATTTGCTTGGGAAATTTAATTCATTTTTGCCAGGATGTTATCCTTGGTACATTTGCTTCTCCTCTGCTGTACAAATTACCAGATATATTCCACTGTATCTTTTCTTCCCTGACTTTTGAGGATGGGAAGCAGGGAAGAAGGGGAGCTGGAGTTGGTAATTCCCTTTGATAACTCACAGCTGGAGATGGGACCCCAGAGCATGGACCAAACCTCTGAGTTGGGAAGGAGAATCTGCTTTCTGTGAGTCCTGCTTGGGCCCTAAAACCTCCAAAGCTGATGGCTTGAGAGCGAAGTGGGAAACTCTGGCCTGGGGGGGACCAGCTGGGTCTGGTTTGTTGTTGTCCCTCCATGGTGCAGAAGGGCTGCAGGAGTTCCTGGGTGAACTGGATCAGGACAACTGAGGAGCTCAGCCTGTGAGGTTTGTGTACCTCTCTGCCCTACCAGAGGCTTTTCTTCTTTTCTTGGGAGGGTCAAAGCCTGCCTGCCCTGGATGCACTGGACTACCAGGATGAGCAAGGGAATCAATACAGAGTGCAGTATGAATTTAATGTATGTAAGCCACACTGCATTTTTAATCAGCTATATATTTATTGTAGTGAAGAGTAACAAATTACAGTACCACTAGCACACAAAAGCTTATGGCATTCCATTATTCTTAATTAATAGGTAAGTGCAAGCCTTTTTTATTTATACTGGAGGAGATCTTGTTGCTAATTTGGTTGCAAATGTATCTGTAAAAAGGAAAAAATGTATATCTATTTATTTTGCTATTTTAATAATAGAGCATTCATTCTTTCCTTTTAGTTTTTTTGATCGTTCCTCGGTTTGCAATCAAATATTAGCATGTTGATTTTGCATATATTTCAACAATGTCCACTCTTTTTTTAGAAGGAAAACAAACTTGTTTGTAACAAACAAACTAATGAAATGCCTCTGGAATCTGAAATGAACACGGGAAGCAAAATAAGTTCCCTGGTTCTCTTAGCTGGATCTGGTCAAACAATCTGCCACTGGAATTATCAATCAGGAGATCCTTATCAGAAAAGCTGAAGAGCAGGTAATGCATTTTGTTGATCGTTTTACTGGTCTCCCTTTCCTTCCATGTACAGAGGTCTCAACAAAACCTATGAGCCTTCATTTGGAGCTTCATTGTTAATTCTGGGGAGGTGAAACCAACTGTGTCAAGTAATTTTTATCCTTTAACAGAATTTAACTATTCCATAATTAGTAATTAGAGTCTTTGCATACTTTCCGTATTAAGATCAAAAAGCTCTTGGGAAAATTTAAAGTGAGCCTTAAAAAATAGAAATTTATATTTAATATCTTCAATTTTGGTCAAGCTTCCTAAACAGAAAGAGGCATTCCTGTGTGGTATCAGTTGGAATTGGAGAAACTGATGTCTGAATATTAACCTGCTCTACTAGATATGATTTGGAAGATGATCTTTAAGATGCTATTAAAAATAAAAAGGAGTAAATGTGAAATGTTTAAGATATTAAAAAAGAAATAAATATAAATATCTTAATATTTAATTTTGGTTTGATTTGTTACAGGTAGTTTGACAGATTTTGATGAATGCCATGAGAATGTGCTGTTAATAGAATCACAATGGAGATCTGATCAGAAGTGCAGGAGATACGTGACCTGAAGGTAAGCAGTGGAATAATTTCCGTTCTCAGAGCAACAAAATAATAAGTTTTCTTCAGAGAAAGTTTTGTGTACAAGGTTTTTCTGAATCTCTTTTAAAGTGGGTACATGAGTGGGAGGTGAGTGACTAACTAGGGTTGACTCGAGGCCAGAATTTGTGCTCATAATGTGTCCTGGAAATTGTTTTTTAATATCAATGACCACAACTTAGATTTAGATCTTGAAATTCTTATAGTCTCCAAGTTTGAAACTTTTGAATTTTTATGCACTGATCTATAATGTAGGATGCTGTTGCTGGTGTCCTCTGCTGTGGTACATGCCTGAGACTGCCCATTTTCTTCTGATCACTCTCAAATCCTGATGTGTTGGGTTTTTTCAGGCTGTCTTTCTAGGCTGCTTTTTTTGTGTGTGTGTGTACAGAAGTTCATTGCTTGAGAGGAAGAATGTACTGTCAGAGATGCTCAGAGAAGGTAGTTTTTTTAATGGATAAGTGGTGGGCACTCACTAATTTTAAAAGCAATCCTTACATTTGCTAATCTGCCTCTCCTGCTCTGTGAGGAATAGATGGATTGCAGTCCCAACAGGGTAGAGCATCACTGTTTGGGTAAGAGAGGCCTGTCAAGCCATTTTCATCTGTATGGTGATGGTGAAACTGCTAAAAGTAACGTCACGTACAGCAAAAAATATAAGCAGCCCTCTCCTGCTGAGCTTTCCAGGACTTACTGCTTGTGGTAAATGTTCAAAAACACTGCAGAACTTGATCAAGAACTGATAATTGAAAAGATGACACGACCTAATTTGAGAAGGGTTATATCTTCACGTGCCCCACACTTGTGTAGTTCAAAATAGTACACATCTTGTCCCTTTAACTTCAGGTGTATGTGTCTTGTCTGGTTCTTGGAAGTGACTGTGTACAGGCAGAGCATAATTGGCAGCCTGTGACATCCCTGTCTGCAAGTGTCTCTCTAAATGCAGCGTATTTCAGCCTTTATCTAGTGATGGCTGTTACCTGAGAGAAGCCCAGGGCCATCTCAAAGGGCTTGTAGCGGCTAATTGTGCCTGTTAGGACTAGCAATTAGCTGGGGATCTCTCCACCAGGCAGCTCGACACCCACTGGCTTTCAGCTCCTCTCACGTCCTTCCAGTTAACTAGCTGTGCCAGGCACAGGAGACAGGGACAGCGCGGCAGGCGCCGTGCCGGAGAGGGGAGCGGGGATGAGCGCAGGACCGCCGGGGAAAACAGACACGGGGCTGTGATGATACACTGAGCTGGGTACTGCGGAAACACCACGGCCAGAGACCCTCCCTCGCTTACAGGGGTGCAGAGCCAGGCCACTTACACAGGCAGCACTTCAGCTTTAAGAAAATAATAAAATCTAATTACGTATAGGTCATAAAAGGGATCACGTACATATGGTGGTTACTGGTTACCATGGTGCAAACAATGGTTTCAATGGAAACATGAAGCAGAACATCGGAGAATTAAGATAATAAATCAGTTTCATTGAATAATAAAGCTTTGCACTTACCCATTAATTAAGGATAATCGTATGCCATAAGCTTTTGTGTGCTAGAAGTAATGTGTTACTCTTTACCATAAATATATAGATGATTAAAAATTCAATACACCTTACAGGTAGCAAATTCATACCATGCTCCGTATATATTACAAATGAAAGATGAAAGTGTTCTTTTTACACTTACTATTTTTTGGATTGGGATAGAGTGTTTCAATTAACCACCAGAATTTGAGGTTTTGATAGTGATTGGAAGACTTGAGAAAATCTACTTCTTGAAATCTTTGTGGAAATCTTTAAACGCTGATGACATAATTCAAAGATACCTACAAATGTTCAGAGAATAGGCTGGGCTTGTCTGCCACATCTGGTTTCCAACAGCGAATTGAGACATAGCACATAATGCAACACGCTGTAACACAATACAGCCTGATCTGGTATTGACCCTTCCACTTGATACATCTTTAGGTGCTTTATAATCCCTAACAAATGTACCCTAAAATCCTATTGAACTGTGTAGGCAATTGAGAACAAATGTCTTCAGACCAGGAATAGCATCTGATTCTCAGACCAAATGAGAGAGACCATGCCAGATCCGCAGGGTGTGCAGACTAAAGGACGTGAAGGCTTCTGCCTACTCCTGTGAATCAGGGGCAGAGACAATCTTGGGAGCCAGCACAGTGCACCAGACAACTGAGGTTTATTCTGTTTCTCAAATGAACAGAAATGAAACATACAAAACATTTTAAAAATGACATCATTAAATCCCTACCCATACCAGGATATTTTTTTCCCTTTATCTCTAAAGTGGCATTTGCCAGAAAATTTTTCAGTCAGAAAAGATAGTCCCAGGGTGAAGGTGTGGTGGACACAGGCGCCGTGAACCCCAGATCCTGTTCTTTGGCTCTTGCCCAGTGCTCTGTGGAGCAGCCCAGTTCCTTGGCACAGAAATAAATGTTCAGTAATGTGTATAGACCATTTTTCTTAATGTTAAATAGGAAACTATGGAGATCTTGGCCTTTTTTTTTCTTTCTGTCCATGTAGAAAGTTATGTATTTGCCTTTGATTCCCTGTCTGCCTCTCTAAAATTATGCCTCAAAATCTCTCATTGAATCCGTCCGGCTGACAAATATGCACTTTTAAAAATTATATTTTAGGGAAAATACTGAATAAACAGAGGCCTACAATACATCAATAATCAAACCAGCTCAGCCTGCCTCCTGTAAAATGCAGAAAGCCAGTTTTCTCACTGGCATTTCAGCTCTGAGATCCCAGTTTGAGTCCCACTTGAACCAATAAGAAAAATTAATTAGGTGATCTGGGTTCAGCTGCTCTTGCGCAAAACCATCATACATAACGGAGTAGAATTTTTGCTATTCACTCTAACAACCTCTGCTTAGAAATGTGGCTTTGTTTATATGCAGCTTGATTTTTTTGTAGACCTGACAGAGGGAATTCCTATACACTGCAGACTGATCATACAGTGAGGGCTGTGTGAGAGGAGTTTGTGCTGCTAACAACACACTGAACCTTGGCAGAAGGCGTGGAAAGAGCAATCCTTTAATGCTTATCAATACATGAGTGGATATTTCCCAGAGTATTAACCCGAATTGCAGAGATGTATGCTGGAGTGTGTAAAACACGCAATGCAGAGGGGGTGAAAGCCTTTTGTCTACTCTCAAAAGAGAGCTGGGAAAAAAAAAATTTAGAGAAACAAATCCAAATCCTTCCAAACTGAACTTAAATGTTAAACATGACCTTTGGATTTAAGAACCACAAATTTTCACAGGAAGTTGAAAACACGCTGGATGGGGGAACTAAAGAACAGCAGGAACAGATGCCATTATTTGGCACGCAGTGGGGAGAGCAGCACAGAAAAGGCAGTCTCTGCAGAAGACATTTGCCTTTAACTCTCTTTGTTTTCTCTTGGGGAGATAAGGGTAGGCACTGCGTGAGATTTTCTCCTTACATCAAAAGGCTTGGGGCAGGGGGAAGGACAAGTTTAAAAATATTTTAAGAACCTGCCCATAAAAATTTTCGGTTATCTGTTTTACAGCACAAGAGGGTTTGTGAGCAGAGAAGAGAGCCTAGGAGGAATCTCCTTAGATTAACTGCAACAGCCACTTGCTAGCGGGGAAGGAAAAGCCTGGGAAGGGAACAAATAGTGTGAAGTCTTTGTTAAATAGAGTTATATTCATGAGGAATGTGCATGCGACATTCACAGCTTATGGGGCAGAGGGATGAGCCTGGTTCCTGTGGGGCGAGCTCACCCTGCCCACGCAGCTGGGGCTGTGGGGAACCTCTGCAGAGGGGACAGAGAGGCAAATGACATTTTCTCACCCACCCAGGACACAGTTTCAAACACACAGAAGAATCACTCAGTGTAGGTTTGCTTAGCTTCTGCATTTTCAGGGGCATGAGGTAAAACCAAAAGCCACCTCTTGGCCTTTCCTGTGGCTGCCACATCCTTTAAATCCAGCTTGGACTGTGGGAATGGAGCAAGTACGTTGCACCACCAGTAAGTCTAAAGGAGGTTTATGGGTTGATGTTTATTTGTGATTCAAAACTGGAAGAGAATTGTGGAATTGACACCAAATGTAATAAATGGTAGAGGCTAGGTACCCAAGGTGGGTACAGCAACTATTCAAATAAATTATTCAGAGAAATGACACATTTTTTAGTAAAACCTGGTCCACTTACATGCAAGAGGTTGAATACTTGTGCCAGGGGCCTGCTGACCTTTCCTGTAGGAGTCTTTGCTCAGAGACAGTGGGATCAAAGAATTCCTAATTAGTGGTATCTCTTTGGGAGGGAGGAGAGAAAGATTATTACTCTGCTTTCACTTCTGAAGATAACACTTATGTATAGTGGTAGCCTATCTTTGCCAACAATTTCAGTACACAAATTATAGTTTTAATGACCCCATAAGCATTCCTAGTGCAAAACAAAGAACTAGAAACTAAAGATAAGTTGCAGGGGATTGGAGCAAGAAAAACGGTTTTTAAATAGGATTATTGTGAAAATCAACAGTCTCAATCAGGTTGTGTCATTATTAAAACTCCTTACTTTGTAAATTCCTGCAGTTTCAGACGTGAGGCCAGTTTACTGATAAGGGCTCAAATGTCTAACATTGGAATTCCTGGGGGATTTTGTGCCCAAAAGTTACCAATTGACACAGGGAGTTCTGAACATCATGGTGAAATCAAGCAATAGGACAAATCTTTACCATAGCGAAAAATCAAACAAACCCTTCTCTAGACAGGAACAAGCAAGAAGACACATCTTTTTTTAAATGCAGTTCCTTTAACTTCATCATATTTGTTTGAGATCGTAACCTTTACTAAAATTAAATTTTGTGTTTTGCTAAATTTTGCTCTGAACGAAGTTATCTTCCATAGGTGCAGCAGCAAAGGTGTAAATCTCAGATAGGCCCACCAAAGGTAGGAGCACAGAACAGCCTTGAGCATGTAAATTAGGGAAATACCCTTCCCTATCCCTTTATGGAGCTAATTGGCAAATACAAGTGTCTGGTTCGTGCTTTGAAGCTGTGCAACCTTTATGTGCTTGTGTTTCAGCACACAGAGCCCTATTGAAATTTATGGTGTCACTTACTTGCTTAAAGTTTTAAAATGTCACTAAAGGACTTGAGGTAATCTGGAATGCTAAGAAACTGTCTGTAGTCTTTGGTGGCATGTCCCACGGCACTTATTTCCCTCCTCATAAGGTGTTAAAGCCTGTAAATATTTCTTCATACACACCTATTTTTAACATGGTGTTTAAAATGCAGTGCAGATTCTAGTGGGGTTTGAGGATGCTAACTTAGGAATGGGTCACTTGTGGCAGCAGCCTGGGTGGTTTGCATGTCTAGGGAGCAAAGCCTAATATGAAGGTAAAAGGTTGGGTAAAATGGGTATAATCCATGTTGAAAGCTTTTAATTTTTACATGTCCTCTTCCTTTAAGTATATGTGTAGTCCATTGGCTGTGATTTGCATGACGGTCTTTTCACATCTTTGGCAGCATGAAGAAGTGTTAATATGTGCTTCAGTGTCACAGACCAGGCAGTTTAAAGTTGCTTTCAATGTAAATATGAACTATTCCAATAGATTCATTGGTGTAGTAATACATAACATGGAGATAAGCAAAAATGTAGTGAATAAAAGACTCACCTGCTTAACAATTTGCAGAAGTGGATCTAGAGTGAGTAGATTTCTCTTTTGCAGGCCAAACTTATTCCACAAAGTAAAATCTAAGTGAAAGAAGTTAAGCCATTCTTCTCATATAAAAATATTGTTTTGTCAGTATACTCTAATTTCCTAAATTTGCCCTGAGTCAAAACTGAGAATCAGAAACATTGGAGGGCTCTTGTGTTTAATAAGGGCTGGTGCCTTTTGTCATTTGAGGGGGAAAAAAAAAAAAAAAGAAATGGCAATGGAAGCTATTTTGCTAATGTTTTTATCTATTCTGTGACTGACATCAATAATACATAACAGTTCCATTGACATTGCATCCTGTCCAATGGACCCACTGACCTGATTCAATGTCAGCTGAAATGCCTCGTACATCATAAACATCCTTGAATTCTCACAGATCCATTATCCTCCTGCCTGGTCCACGAGTGCCAGGGATCCAATGCTAAGCCTACAGGAGTTTGAATTCTTTTTTTTTTTCAGTTTATATTTTCTTTCATACTAAGAAGGAGCAACTCCATACTTCGTAGAATGTAACTGGGAGACCCCTAACCATTTTATGAATACATGAATGATAATGATGTCAATAGTCGTTCAGATACTCGGCTGATAAGGCTGTGGTGTACAAACCCAGATAAATACCTCATACCTTGTCAGGAGAGCCTGCAAACCTGATATGTCATTCTGCTTTATTGTGCAAGAATATATGAATCATAATATTCCTATTAACATTGTACAAAGTCTGCAGTAGTTGGAGGCTTCACCCAATGACAGTACAACTTTCATAAAAATATGGATAGTTAGCATGTGCCCCTGCTGTGTTTTCATTGCCACTAAAAGCAAAGAGAACACGAATGAAAAATACTCCAAAGTTTTCCATTGGTCCCCCTGAACAGTGCACTGCAGCAGTATATATTTGTTTTACCATTGAGCCTGTTTAGCAGTCAAACTGTAGGAAATTGAATACACACTTACTGTATAAAAATTATATGCTTGGTTAGTGATACTTTAGAAGAAATAAGTGCATCAATCATAGAATAGCAGGTTGTCAAAGCTTTATATGTAGGAAAAACACAGAACAAAGAATGTAATGCATGTTGGGCACCTTTTTACAAAAGTTTCATGCCAAAGTTGATTTACAATGAACGTTTTCCTCCCTCTCTCCTCCCAAATTCTTCTAAAGAAACATTCAAAGAAATCCGAGCAAACTATCATGCTCTCTGTTCTGACGTGTGTGTAATTACAAGATCATCCTCATTGTGAATTTTCTGTTTGGTTGATTTACGAAAAAAAGAAAGGTGCACGCTCTTAATGCTGTTCTGTCATTCAAACTCAGAAGGGTAATTTTCCTCACAAGTTAATGGGAAGGAGACGACTTAATAATTATCCTGGTTTAGACAGGGCCAGATCCTTGACAAGGAGCGGTGCCTGCAGCCAGGCTGTGCCTTGGAGGCTGAGCAGTTCCCAGGGCAAGCCTGGCCTCAGAGTTTCATTTTAAGTACTCTGCCCCAAAAAGAGGGCTCTGAGGTGTGCACTGCAGCTGTCCTGGGCACCATTTCTGTCCAGTTGTTCTCCTGGGCATGTTGGTCATGCTCAATTTCCCATCAGAGCCCTCTGAGATGTGCAGACCTGACACACAATCTGTGCAAGGCACAAGCTTTCCTGACAGCATGTGAAAACCTACAGATTAAAACTGCCACGAAGTGGTCTCTTGCCATGGACTGCTGCATCACTCTGCAGGATCCAGACCCAAAAGCACGACACCGAGCCTGCTTCTGCCTAAATGCAAACTCAAGTGCTCTGTTAGCAAACAGGGTAAGGCTTCAGCTGGAAAACGATTTCTGGATTTCCAGCCCAGCAGCTATTCTCACTCTGTGTTTCTTCTCTGGGGCATCCATCCACCCTTCCATGTATGTGACTCCCTCCATTATATGGATTTATGCTGCAGCCATATGGCTCTAGTTAATCTGACAATAGCTCTTGCTCCCTTCTAAGAGATCTGTTCTGGACAGGTAATCATACATTGTAATGAAATACAACACAAAGACAGGAAAGTCCCTGTTATTTCAGCAGCAAAGACATCTTTTGAAGTTCACCTTAAATATTGTTGGTACTCATACAACCATCCCAAATATCAAAATAATTGCAGTTCATTTCTGTTGTTGGCCAACGTAAAGTCACAAATCTTCAAAATTCAATGCCTAAATCCATATTTGATTGTTTCAATGGTGTGCCCATGTAACCTCTGCTCGCTGCTAGGGAGAATCAAAGCAAATAAGCATTGATTAGGCTGTCTCAAACCTACTGAAATGCACAAATGACCACTTGTGCCTCATCACCACTCTGGTTGCCATGTGTAAAATCCCCCAATTGCCATTTGTCAGTAGTGGTACAAGGGCTCAGAAAGTTCTGTGGGAAAGTTCTTTCCCTTTCCAAAAGGGGAATGAGGAATGGGGTGGGTTCAACCCATTTTTTCTACTAGGAAAAGAACAAAGTCCTATGAATTTGATGACAGGTTTTTTGGTTCAGAGAGGGCAGTCTGGAGCCCTGCAGCCCCTGAGGCCCACAAGCAAGGACCATGCATGGAGGAGCATCCCAATGCCACTTCAGCTTTTGGATTCTCTCCCTCATGGCTGTCTTCCACCAGAGCTGTCCCTGGGGAAGTGCCAAGACCGTGCTTCAAGGACAACTGTCTCCTCCAGACTTCATTTCTGGGGAGACTCAGGTGTGAGTCACAGCAGTGACATCCTCATTGCATGTTTTTATTCCTTCACCTTAATCCATCTGGCTGTGTTTGTGGAATGCAGTGAAGACCAGTAAAAGCACCTTATCGATTTGACTTCTTAGCATTAAGCAGTTTAGTAGCACGAAGGTTTACAGAATCTGTTATTTAATATATCATTGTCTGGAAAAAATAATATTCTTAACTGAAACATACAGACATCTTTATGTGTCTTTTGGCAGAGTAATTTCTAACTGGTCTCCACCTTAATCTTATTTTTGTTGATTTCATTGTTTTTAGAGTCCTTTAATTTCCCTTTAAATTAAACAAACACAACCCAAAACTTATTTTTCCTGGACTAAACAGGTACATATAAATAGATAAACTCATGATGCACAAGAATAATGAAGATACTAGCAAAAGCAGAAAGCATCATCTCTGTATGCAACTAGGAACTGAACTCTGTATCTCAAAATATTCCTGTATCTTCAAGTTAAGGGTGCAAGAAAATGCTATTGAGATGTCTTCTATAGCACAGTTTTTAAGTGGAATTTTCATGTAATCTCAAAAGAAATGGATTCAGTGAATTACCCATTGGCTCTCCTCTCCTCCTTACCTCCTAGAAGGTGTATGCTTTTGTGGGTTTTCTATTTCATTATTATCAATTGTTTGGCCCTCATGGATTTCCTTCAGGGTCATTGCATAACAAATGATTCAGAGCATTCATGCAAAGTGATGCAGAAGAGAATTGTGTGTGTGTGTACTTATGTATTTTTATATATATATGTATATTTAAATGTGTATATATCTTTAGCACCACCTTGGACTCTAAGCCAGCTGAGGACTTTTGTGACCCAAACCCAACATTTCTATCCACTGTGAAAGGGCTGTACATCTTTATAACTGCTAAAAGTGTGTCTAGATGAAGATCTTCACGTTTTTATGGCGAGGTTAATGCTGCCACTAAATTGTCTAACACCACGCAGACTCCTTACAGCCTGGTGAGTTTTCCCACTGAGGGTTTTGTTATGCTGTAAACTGATTTTGCAAAGCTGCAAATCCTTGTGCACTCAAAAAATTCTGGACACCAGCCAGATTCCTTTCAATAGTCCTGAACAAGGCACCATGAGCTGAAGGCCTTGGGGCTTGTTAGCCTTTCCTGCAAATCTTGATAGCCAGCAGAATAAGTCTACATAGAGCTGCTGAGTGCTCTGTGATGCTGTAAATGTTATGAACACACACCACACAGGTAGCTGCCATCCAGCCTTGTTGGACAAAGGAAAACAAAGCCAAGTTGCCATACAAAGAACCCAGTTATCTTTTTTGAGTTTCACCTGGAAAGTCAGACTCTAGAAGGTACGAGCTCTGTGCGTTTCCATCATAGGGAGCCCTGCTCTGTCCATAATTTAACATTATTTTATGAGGAATTGTCTAAGGGGCGTTATGTATCAGCACAGAAATCAGACTTCTTATTTCTAAGTGTGCTACAAAGCATGTGCTGGATGTAAATCACTTTCTGCAAGATTTGAATCTATTCATTTTGACTATCTCTTTTTCACAGGTAGTGTGCCTAGCTCAGTGCCTGGGAAAAGAAGTGCTGCAATACCTTAGAGCCTCAAACCCCAGCTGTGGGGTTTCAGAAAACCTCACCAGGAAGTACCAGCTGTAGAAAGGAGCTCAGAGAGGGAATCTGTACTCAACAAATGCCCCAGTGGGACTGTACTGTAGCCTAATTATATGAGGGGAACCTTAGAGGTAGATTTATCTGGGGATGGATCGCAGCACTGCAGCCTGACGGATGATGAGCGAGAGGGAGCCCAGCCAGGCTGTGAGAGGGGCTCTCAGCTCTCCTGCCACTCCGTCAGCAATCCCCAGGATGAACAGTGCTGCTACCAATGAAACCAGAGAAAAGCAGAGGTGTAAGAGGGGAAATTAAGTGGATAATACTCAAAAAGTTGCTGAAATTCTGAAGTACTAACAACAAGTCATGTAATACTTGGTGGTTTTTATTCTGGGGCAATAAGAGATGATTGGGAAGTGGTATTGAAGCCCCTCTGCAGCAGGGCAGGCAAGCAGCATTTGTCATGTTACTGGGAGAAGCATGCTGTGCTTAAACACTTCAGATTCAATCCTGTTCTTATAAAAGGGATTTCTAATGAACGCAATTGGAACAATATGGCTTCAGTCACCGAGAAATCCAATGATACTAAAATAGGACAACTCAGCTTATCTGTCTAAAAAGTTTGAAAGGTACAGGTAACTTTGCCTGGATCCAGACATATTTTTTCCCAGATCTTCTAGCTATTTCTGATGTGACCTGTTATGGTTTCTTTTTTTTCCCATTGTTTATCTTTCTGTCAAGATAGGTTGCTATTCAGATACTTTTGTTTTCTTTTTGTTATCAAGGCTGATATGAAAAAAAAAAAACCAGACGAGGAAAAAGGAGATACATCAGGAATATCTAGAAAGTATTTCCACATTACAGAAGGTTGGTGTAGAAGAGTAAAAGACATGGCAAGTACTGGATTTCTACTAAGAATTAATATAGGATATTATCCATCAAACACTTCACACTAACTCATCCAGTCTCTCTCCTCATGAGTTTATTGGCTGCAGAGCTACTTCTGAGTCAGCCCAGGTACCCAGCTATGCTGCAGAGTTAGTCAAGCAATACAATAATAGTGTAAAAGTTGCAGGAGGTGGATGCAATTGCTGGAAATGCTATTGATGGCATTACTTATTTATTTAGTAGACAGAATTTAGAATGGGAATAAGGATTTGTCTGTCACCATCTCATCAGCCATCAGTTCAGCGCTGCCCTAGGCAATGAGTATGCTGTTACTAATTTTAGTTTGTTTTGTTGTCATTCAGTCCAGATAATTTTTGAGGTTCATTTAGTTGTTGTTAATAAAAAAGAAAGACAGAAATACTGTGTACTGGCAAAGCAGGGTACTCAGAAATGCACTCCTCAAATCACAGTCCCTTCAGATTTTGGTAGTGACATGACAGCGAGTTAGTTATTTCCTTCAGAGACAGGAGCACTGACTTGACTCCTCTTCATGACTTGGTGCTTTCTCTTGGGGGCCCAATGTCACAGCCACATCCTGCAGACAGCATCGCATTTGTGCTGCCTTTGGAAAGAGCACTTCCAGTGCTGAGCACTTGAGGGTTCACCCTGCAGAGGAAGGGATTGAGTACTAGAAAAACTCAAAACAGCGATTGAAGATGAGTGAGTTGCTGTTCTGCACGTAGCCTCTAAACACTCTCATTAGAACCAGCTGGTTCAGGTAGTGGGCAGGGAAAAGGGGGTCTTGCCTTTGCTCAAGTTGTGATTAAACTGTGCAATTCATTTCCATGGGAAAATTTTAAGGCAGAATTTCCTTAAATTTAAAAATCCTCTACCTGTCATTTCTTTATTTATTTGCGTGACATTTACAGCCCAGAGGACAGAGGGAGCTAAGCTGACACAAGAGGTCACTTCCTGCTCACAATGGCTTTGGGGCGCAAATTATTCACCTGCCAAAGTAATACTTTGCTCTCTTCTAAAATCATTCCTGTATTGTCACCATGTTACAGTTATTAAGTGTCTCTAAATCCCTCTGCTGTCCCACCCCACATGGTGTGGGTGATAACAGATATATGCATTTTACAAATGTGTGGTGGGTTGACCCAGGAGGGGACACACCAGGTGCCCATTAAGGCCGGGCTGTCACTCCCCTCCTCAGCTGAACAGGGGAGGGAAAATATCAAGAAAAGCCCATAGGTCAAGATAAGGATAGGGAGAGATCACTCAGTAAGGGCAAAACAGACTCAACTTGGGAAAAAAAGTAATTTATTGGCAGGAATACTCCTAACTCACTCGTTCAGAGGAGCAAAGAGAAACTCCTCTGCACTGGCAGCTGGGCCTCTCTCCTCCAAAAGCTTCTGGGATGGCAATGAATTAGCAGGAATTTGGATGCTGTTGCCCTCCTCACATCTCTGTTACTGCATAATTGAGCTTTCTTGCTGTAAAAAGTCCAAACTTGAGATTTTGCAAAACATGGTGATTTTGTTTGTGCAAAACACACCTCTGCAAGCTCTGGGATCATTTTGTGAGGATCCCAGGGTAGCTCCCAGCGAGCAGCCTCTGCAAGTGAGGCATCGCTGTATCTGCAGCGTCAGTGCAGCATCCAGGAACCCTGCCAAAGTGGATTGCCCTGCTGAGATTGCTGTGATGCTTCCAGGGCTTCAGGAAGGCAGTGCCAGGATTTCATGGCACTGCCTCACACTCCGGGTGTGCACCCAAATCTCTGCTGGGCTGCAGCCAGGAGCTCCCAGAAGTGGCAGAACAACATGTTCACAGGAAGGGCAGCGCTGCTTTCGTCCTAGCGCAGCTACGGCGGTAATTGCGGTGAGGAGCCTTGCCTCCCTTCCATTCCAGGGATTCATTGCCATGCCAGACGCTTTTGGAGGAGAGGGGCCCAGCTGACAGCGCAGAGGAGTTTCTCTTTGCTCCTCCGAATGAGGAGAGAGTTAGGAGTGTCTCCTCATCAGATCCCCATTCAGGACCACCACAGAAAAGCAGTGCCCATGGGGGCATCAGTAGAGTGCAAACCAGCCAGGCTGGATATTGAAGAATCTTATCTAAGCAATGTTTTTGCACCCACGAGCTGTCACACACTGATTTGAAAGCCACGGCAGGACAGCCTCTGAAGGGCCCAGGTCCCAGCAGATGGCAGGGTTCATTTCCTTTCGCTCTGAGAAGGGTGGTGAGGACCACCAGAGGTGCTGCCTTGTGTAGCAATGAGACATTTGTCACGGTCTGAGATGGAAATCCTATCTGGTATAATTATTTTATATTAAAATAGATGAAATTTTGATATGGAAATATAGAATGATGTATATTACATTAGCCTAAGAACAGGATATTCATCTTTACTTTAATTTGTAGACTTCATAACTTTGTTTGCATTCACTACAAGATAACTACTGTACCTTCCTGAAAAATGACATCTGGCATGAAAAGACTTAACAAAAGCCCCAGTGCTGATAATTTTCCCGTGCCTCAGGGAGGACAGATCTCACTGTGGTTTCACAGACCTGGACCAAGCCTTGCCTTTATCATTTTCAACTAAATTGTAATGCTGTCATGGCCACACATTAAAGGAAGTTTCTCTTGATTAGCTGTTTTACTCAGTCATGTGAAACTAGATTTATTCTCCTGGAATGAGCATAAAAAGGGCAAAAGTTTCATTTGGGGAGCTTGTTTGGTCGGCAAAATGCAGACACAGTGAATGTTTTAGAAATAGGTATATGAATTTATTAATTTTTTGTCTGCTGTTGCTCAACATGTCTCAAATTTTTGGAAGCTGTTTTGGAAACTGAAGGCAGGGCACTGAGTGATATGTGTGAGGAAGGGAGTAATACACTGTCATTGATTATTTAGTGGAGTAAAGAACTTCTTGGGGGACACTGGCAGAAGGGTGAATGATGCGTGTGCAGCTGGCTGCTTTCTGAAAGGTACTAAGGCATTAGTTTTAAATAATGAAATCTTAATCAGATTCTGTCTGTATTTTGGATGGCCTCTCTGGGACTGTGCTAGCTGAAGTTACCTGAGACAGCCACCTTTTGTGAGCATCTTCACACAGAATGTGATCCTGTAGTAAAGACACCTTTGGTCCATCACGCAGAAATGTAGCAGATCCCTCCATGAAAACCTAATCTTCACATATTTGGAGCAGTCATAAAAAAGGTTTTTAAGATCAAGAATCTTTCCAAACTCATGACCTACTCTTGTAATTGTTCCCAGTCTGCTTCTGCTCTGTGGTTGAGGCAGATTTTCAGCTATGCTATACCCAAAAATAAATGTAATTTCCTGTTCAGTTTACACTTATAGACACTTGCAATCAGGACATCATAAGAAGTGAACTTTTCAGTTTAAAAATGTAAAAATACCTAATTTAAATTATTTGTAACCAAGAAAATCCCTTAAATATGCCACTTGCACCTTAGATGTGCCACCAGCATTGATTTAGGAGTCTGTGTTGCACAAACTTAATATATTTCAATGGATAAAAAAAAAAAGAAAAAAGAAACAAAGCTCAACAACCTTTAACTCATGTTATAATAGTTTAAAAGACTATTAACTGAACCTCCAGGGAAAATGAAAACCTATAATCAGACAGAGTCATTACTCTAGATTATGTTCTAAAAGATTTTAATCCCTGTATTATTAAAAAAAAAAGTTGATATTTATTATTTTTGTTGTTGTTTTTCTTCCTTACCCTGGACATATGGCACTTAAGATTGTGCACAGACCCTTTGTAAAAACAGTGTGAGTTAGACACAGAGTATTGCCCAGACATGAAGCTTTAACTGTGAATTTCTTTGCTTTGGCACCAGAGGGTCAAAGTCAGATTTTAGGTGTTAACCAAACATAGGGCGCATTCGGTTGTTTTGCCATCAATTTTTAACATGTGAAAAACTTGATGTCTCTTAAATAATTAACTGTTTTTGCTAAGTGTCAGAACTGTCTCCCGGTTTCCATTTGTCCCTGTGGCTCAGGCAGGGCCCTGCTCTGGAGCTGGCTCCGAGGTGGGCGCTCCCCCCCACCCAAACTTTTCAGTGACGACAAATCATGACTGGTTTGGAAATGAATCGATTTGCAGGGCCCCTTGCCAGAGGTCAAATTTGCAATTGCATGGAAATGTTAAGGTGCAATTGCTTCAGGCTTTAATGAACTCCAAAAAGAAATATGCAGGCCTGTAAAGCTCATCCATTAGATCCTGACCTACAAATGGCAAGGAATAACAGCAACGCAAGGCGAGGTGTGCTGACTAAGGGATTACCTGGAAACAATTAGTTTTACATGTTTTGGCATTTAATCGTGGTGTCCACGCACAAGAGAGAGCACACAGAAATTAAAAATTTTGGCAAAAGAGTGTTTCCAATGATGTGTGGATTTTCTCCTGCTCTCCCTTGCCCCGAGCAGCAGCAGAGACCACCTTCCCCCAGGGTGGTGGTCCCTGGCTGGTGCAGAGAGCTGCACACCCCCAAAAGGCAGCTCTCCCTGGCCCCAGCAGATGGGAACTCTCCTGGTCAAGGAATTGGGGACAGAGCAGTGATTTTTCTCAGAACTCCTGCCTTCCCAAGAAGAGGGAAGACCAAAAATAGGAGTAATTTGTAGAGCTATTAATAGATTGCACTAGCCAACCTGAGAACAAAGGAAAAAGTAATCACAATCCAAATGAATTAGTGTGTTTTTCTAAGGGGATGGCGGGAGGAAAGTTTATTTTGTTTATGGCACTGGAGCTGTATTGTAGAAATTATATTAGTCCTTCATTTCACAGTAAAAATTCTCTGCTTGCTCAAGACCCCGAGATTTTAATTTAAAAAGTTGTTACCAGACATGGACCAGAGATAAACACCCCTGTCTGAGCACACGTTAATTGCTGGCGGCTGGAGGCGAGTGTCTGCTCCAAGTATCTCAGCTAAGCTCTCCCCTCTAATGAGACAAACTCCCCACAGCCCGGGAGAGCCAAAAAATCCAGCCCTGAACGTGCAGCTCCACCTGACCTCGAGTGGTTGGGCTGGACGGTGTCCACACCACGCTGTTTGGTGGGGCTGGTGCCCTGATGCTGTGATAAGGGAGGGCTGTGAAGGGATCTGTCCTGTCTCAGTGCCAGGTACAAAACAAACACACAAACAAGCAAATAAGTAAATAAATAAACAAACACAGTTCTCATTTGGCACAAACCTCCTAGCAACATAAATAATCCAAACCTGATTAACAAACTGGTCAGTTTAAAATGAAAGTAATGATCTTCCTTTGCCTTCCTGCTCCCATCAGGACCATCACAAAAGGTTATCTGTTTGAATAAATTAATTAGAGTCGTCAAGCTGGCTCATTTGCCAATGGGAGGGGTTAGTTTTTGTGACCCAAGGGGAGATTCACAGGATGACTTGACCCCAAAGGTGCCACCCGGTCGGTCGCCTGCCCAAGGCACTCTGAGATGGTGAGTGCAGGTGCCAGGACTGGCTCTCAGCCAGGACAGAAAAGCCCTGGCCAGGCTGGCTGCCACAGCAGCTGATGCTGGGAAAGTGGGTGCCCAGCGAAAGGGACGAGATGGGTGTCACCCCACCAGCCCCTGCCTCTCTCATGGCTAGAAGTCATTCCTCTCTAGAAGCCTGGAGGAGGTTGACTAGTGGGAAAACAAATAGAATAGAGAAAGGAGTTTCTCTCATTTATGGAGAACCCTGCTTTGAGGCCAAGTACCCAGAAAAGCAGCTCTGTGTGTATGGAACATGGTATCCTACACTGCATTTCTTTCTCTTTTCTGCCTTGCTTCCTTGCCTTTTTTTTCATTTTTTTTTTTTTTTCATTCAAGGGCCAGGTCATTGCTTCTGAACCTCCCTCTCAAGAACTGACACTTAAAGTGCAAATGAAGCTAATGACAAGAGACAATATTTTAATGTTAATTAGATATTTCATGTGTCTTAGTTCATCAGAGCAATATTGCTCTTTTATGTATTACATGAAAGCAGAGCTTTAGCTTGGAGGAAAACAGGGAACACAGTTGGCCATAGAAGTAGTATTCTCGGGTTTGTAATTATTAAAATTATTGTTACATTTAGGAAATCCAGGAAACTTTGAAAGGAAGATACTTAATAATAATAATGGAGCTACTGCGCTATAGGAAGCCCTGGCAAAGGCTTTACATCTTTTTCCTCCTACATGAGCTGGCATTGTAAAAGCTGTAGTCTCCCAGTCTCTTGCTAGGAGAGCAGATTTGGCTTTTTTCTGGAGGATTATATTCATATTTAATGCAGAAATGAGGTCTTTCTTTACCTGGGTTTCCCCCTGCTTCTTTTCCTGTGACATATTCCCTCTTTAATAGTTTTGTTAAAACACCAACATGAGCTGCTAATGCTGTGCATCCTGGTGAAATGGCCTAATGATGATGTTCACCAGAACTAGGTACATAATGTACAATATTTTCTGTGAATGTTTGCATTCCTTGTGGCCTGGTTTCTGCTCCTTTTGCGTTCTTTCACTGGCTATTTGAGAAGTTGCATTTCACTGCCAGGAAGTATTTATACAAAGCAAATTTCAAAGTTGTGCACATATTTGAAGAAAATGAAATTTAAGGCCCTGTCACAGCAATGAGCTCCTTCCAGAGAGACCTCGCGCGTGGACCCTGAATGCAGAAAACGCCTGGAGAGGGTCACTGCCTCGGTGAGAGCTGCAGTCACCCCCCTTCCACAATGTCCTGGCTGTGGACACTCACCAGTGCAGTCATTTTAAGGTGGGTTTTTAAACGATAAAAAAACCCAAACAAAACAAACAAAAAAAACCCCAAAAAAACAAAACAAACAAAAACAAACAAACAAAAAACCAAACCAAAAAAACCCCCAAAAAAACAAAACACAAAAAACCACAAAAATTATGTTGTGATTTCCTGACCATTTGTGTTTCAGCTGGACTTGCTTTTGAGATCACTCTGGGCAGAATAAATACATTAAAACCAAATTTTGTAAGGAACAACAGGCAATTTCAAAGTGAATTTATATATTCTGAAACAAGAAACATTTTTTATTTAGCAGTTTGTGTGGGTGCCCACACCTAACAAGAACAGCAGAGTAAAAATGTAGTTAAGCTGTCTATTTTTGTCTACAGCTAGTATTTAAAAAAAAAAAGTGTTAGGTCTGTGGTTTCTTTATGTGTTGTAAGAGCAAAGACACAACAGAGAGTGAATTCATTGAATAAAGTAGTATTGCAGATGATTTGCTTGGCTTGGAACATCCTTGCTTTGCTCTACTTTCATTTTCAGTGTTTAATTGCACTTTTTTTTCCCCAGCATCGTATATCCTGAAGGAGAATCATGTTTATGGGTAAGACTTTCCTGTAAAACACATGTTTAGGTGGTGAGTTTTCTTAATGATGCTCATTCAAAAATACTACATCAGAGGTGAGCGTTCCACTCAGTGACTGTGCCACGGTGACGTGAGGAGCTCGGGGGCTGTTGCAAGTCATTCCACAGGGGCTGGGGTCCCATTAGATTGGGGAGCTCCCAGCAGCCAGGCTGGGACTGGTGACGAGGTGCTGAAAAGCACAGGATCAGTCCGTCCTGAAGGGATCGGTGGCAGCACCAGCTCCAGAATAGCCCAGCTCTCACCCCTTCCCATCTCCCAGCCTATGCTAGCATGGGAGAATGCTGAAAGGATGCCAGAAGGGGGGGAAATCATTTCATAACCCAATATTAAACACATGCCCACACATAAGACAGACACATGTGCTCACACAGCCCAGCAACATCAGCCTTGGTCCTGCAACTGCTTACAAGAAGGAATAAAACTTGTGTGTTTGGGGTTCATTAATATACATTAACAATTGTAAACGTTCTGCCTGAATAAAAGCTGTTTGCTTTACTGCTTCAGGGTTTCTGCCCTTTTGGGACATTCAACGGGCAAATGGAATACACTGATAGAGGGCTATAAGTGCTGTACGTTATATTTAACTAAAATAAACAGGCAGATACAGACACTTCTGCTCTGCTATAAAAAGACTGCATATGCTCAATGCAGGTTTTCTTAAGGTAAGGGACAGAGCTTAGGAAGCTCTAAGGCAGCTCGATTTGCCCATATGGGAAGGCGGTCTTTCACTGATGATTTTGCAGACAGAAATTGCCCATCTGCACTGTTTGCAGGTGTTTTGAATGATTATATTATTAGCTCTGTCTGTTCAACTTTGCTTTTTTATGGTGGCTTTAGTATTGCAGTAAATAAAAAAAAAAAAAGAAATATATAAGCAGCCATCTGGTTCCCAATTTTTGACTAGCGCTCTTTGTCAAGAAAGAAAAAAGAATTCTCAGATATTATTTCCTAGTTCTGAAACACTGGCAAATGAGGAGAACAAATCCCCAAATTCTGACCTGAATATAAAACGGGAACAGAATTTTCTGCTTTTTATTTAACTTGCTCTGATTAATCCATTTAAAAGCAATTGTCTCTGTTCTGTTCTCATTTACGCCTCTGTGAAGTCAGCAGAGTAGTTCTGGGCTTACACCACCCTTTTAGCAGCAGAATCTCCTCCTAATGAAATTGGGGGTGGGGGGAATTAAAGTGAAAGCAATCATTGTGAAACCATTTTCTATTTTTCTAAATGGGCAACAAAGACATCTGGGAAGTGGTCCTTTGCTGCTGGAATTTTTCAGGGAGGATTCACATTTCTTTCAGATATTTTTGCAAAGCAATGACAAAACTTTGCAAGACCTTTGGAAATAAAGAACAAACTATTTGCTATCTCAGCAGTAAGTTCCAAATTCTTAGACTGCATTTAGGTTTCTCCGAACATAATATTTGATTATTGGCAATATGTTTCTAGTTAAATATTTCATATAGTGCATAAAGGCCTCTTCTGCTCTCGAGCATTCTGTAGGTATTAATGAAAGCAGTGGATTTGTAGATTTATCTGGTGCCTGAACACCTTTTGCTGCAAATTGTTTCAGAGCTGGATCAGAGCTTTACACAGTCATTTAACGTTGCCTCTGCATTCATGAAATTGGAATTATGTAGCTAAATGTAGGTAATCTTTGGAGCAATGGTGCCAAGCCCCACAGACATGACCCAAATCCAAGCATTCTCCAGGTTCCCAAATCCCGTGTGGATTTCCTTGTGTTCCCCATGAGCAGCAGTGGCACACACGGGACTCGGGAGGGAGGGGAAGGTGTGTGCTGGCTCAGGGGGCAGCTGGGAGGGCTCCAGCACCAGCGTTCGCACAATAAAAACAAGAGAGCGGCCACAATCTGGCACTCACTGTCACTGGGATTTAAGGACATCTGAGGCAAGTACTTAACCCACAACTGGAGCTGTGTTTGCCCACCTGCTCTTGGGCTCCTGCTGCCTGAGGGCGAAGGCCTTTGGAAAGACATGAGGATCGCAAGTGGAATTCCAGGAACAGCCCAATCGACACAGAGTCAGGAGCCAAAGGTCAGTCCCTGGGCGAGCCTGGCAATGCCGGCGGGCAAGGAGGAGTCCCTGGCTCTGCTTGCCAGCCAGGTGTAGAGTTCCTGGGGTGGGGAAGTGGCACCACAGAGCTGCTGTTTGTGGAAGCAGACAATTGTAACAGGTACTTGGCAGGACCACACTGGCTTTAAGGCTGCTCATCACCATAAAATTTGCTTAAATATGCCCTTCCCCACCACTTGCCTTCCTAGTTTAGAAACAAACTCATTTCTCCAGACCTTTTTGTCCTCTCCAAACAATTACCTCTAACCTAGTTGTCTTTCCTGAGTCTGGGCAAAATATATATACCTGGTTTTGGGGCATGGATGTAGCATGTGGCAGGTTATTGCTCGGGGCTTGGTTACTGGAGGTTTTATAAATGCACGCTGGATTTCTGCTTGCTTTCCTTCAGTCCAGCTACTAATCTAAAACAACACACTCATAGAGTTCATTAATCTTCTATGCATCTATGCCATTAATATTCTAGTAATTTGATCATGGTATCCTTAAATTAATAGAAGTCAGCATTCCTAAAAAGATTATGCACTTTTGCATCAGCCATGTGACTGATAGTGACACAGACACTGACTCCTCCTCATGCCGAGTGCTCAGGTAATGCAAGTGCGGCTGGGATCTCGCTTTAATCCTTAGGAGTGCTCTCAATTCCCTTGGCACCATTGCTAAGGCTGAGACATCATGTTTTCCTGCAGACATTGTAATCCATGCACCGTTACGAGACCGCAGCAGCTGAATGGTGACATCAGAAATGGGGAAGGTAAACAACTGAGCCAACTGTGCACTGCTGGGGGAGCTTCTCCGGGAGCTAAGAAGGGAAAATGCTTAAAGAAAACATCCAGCTCTTCATGTCCCTGTGATAACTGTGTGGAAGACAACTCTAAGCAAAAAAAACCCAAACCAAAACCAAACCAACCACCACCAATCCCCCCCCCACCTCCATTGATTTGTTCTCAGTGTTTAGCAGCCTGTGGCTGTGTCTCAAAGGCCATCTGGATACCTTTGTTAAAGCAGAGGTTTATTTTGTGTAGTAAGGTCAGCTCTCACAGAATGGAACTCACTGAGCAAAGGCGTCAGAGGTTCAACAGCTTTTGTTTGCACTTCCAGTTTAATAATGTGAGACATATTGCCAGGCTGCCCAGGGAGGCTGTGGGTGCCCCAAGCCTGGCAGTGCTCAAGGCCAGCTTGGATGAGGCCTTGACAACCTGGTCTGGTGGGAGGTGTCCCTGCCCAGGACTCGATGATCTTTGGGGTCCCTTCCCAACCTGCAGTATTCTCTGAGGCTGTGGTGTCAGCCACGCAGGCTTCTGTCATACCTGTACCTGTTCCTGTACCGTGCAGTGTGCAGAGGAGACCCTGGTCCCAAAACCAGAAAGACTGTAAGGTTCAGGGTCTTACTGGTGTTGCTCTGCGCTTTCTCATTTCAGTGCTGTGTGGCAGTTTCTGCTCTATGGGATTTGCCTCTGACATATCAGCAGAGCAGAGCACAAGGAACAGGCACCTTTCAATGGTGAGGAGAAGTCTTGGACATCAAATCACCCCTTTTGTACTTCCTTCTGCCAGGTATAACTTGGATATTTTGTTTTCTTAGCTCTAAGTTATGCTAAGACTGGTGAAGAAGACTAGAAAAGTCTAGAAAAGCACTATTTTGTTATTATTCACTGACAGATCTGGGAGATGGTTTGGATTGCTCCGGGACTATCCAGGGAAAAATGTATGTTCTGGCTGCAGATCCACAAGATATGAATTCCTGTCCTCTGGATCCTGGGACTGGGTGTGCTTTTGTTGCAGAATTTCACTCACAGTTTTCATCTCCTAGTTGATCAGTACAAAATGACTAAAACCTGAGAGATGGATTTATTTTTTAACTAATGCAAATAATCATGTTGGTTATAATTGTTATTAGGGCTCCTTTGGGAATCTGTTGTTACAAGCACTCAACCCTTTTGTCTCTCCTTTGGGTCTCGAGGCTATGTTGCAATTTATAAAGATACCAGACCTTAGGCTAAATCAATGTCCTTAGGGTTATGAGATGTTGCTAAATATCAAAACAAAATCCCAGTGTTCCAGTTCTTTAACTTCACTATGTTTAATTAGCCATTCCAATTAACCTTCTCTTTGTGTTCCCTCATGTTTAAAGGGTTATATTAAAAGTACTGTAGAATTAAAGCCATTTAAAATATGCTGAGTATATTTCAAAGCATTCAGAAAGCCTCTTACATGATGCTGTCCTCATTTCAGTTCCACTAATGACTGGTCACCAGGGGCATATTTCCAAACCTCTGCACCTAGGTTGCAGAAATTGTAACAATATCCCTCCATGTGCATCCAGGTCACAGTGTGCTCAGATGGGAAATCACTTCTGCAGGTCTCTCACTGCCTGCTCTGTGCGCCTGTGGGCACAAAGGACCTGTAAGGGAAGAGTTACACATCCTTGCTCTGAGAATTTCGACATGGACAAGCATTTAGTCAACAGTTTTTGCTCAGAGGCCTGACAGAAAGACAAACACCGAATCAGGATTGCTGAATTCTGGTTTCCGAGGTCCTCAGATAATTCCCAGACTTATAGAAAACAGTGGTGTCAGAAACGAGGGAAGAGCATAGGGAAACACCAAACTTCTCATCCCAACCAGTTCATAAGATTGCATTCCTGCATTATTATGGACAGATGAAAAATCCCAGGTAAAACCTGTTCAAACAGTAAGAACAATGAACTACCAGTACTTTCCATGGCCTGTGCCCCCACCCACACCTTGTGCCAGGGACTGGTAGTCTGTGCAGGGTGATGGGATAGGAGGGCCTCCCAAACTATTTCTGTGGTGTTTAGGAATCTATGCATTTGGAAATGTATGCTGAGAGCACTCAGCGAGGTAGGAGAATACTATTATGCCCATTTTATTATGCCCAAGGGTGAGTACATTTTTTAGATTTATGTTATATTAGAAAGCTTTTCACTTATTATTCTCTGTGCCTAACTCTCTGGATGCATTTTATAAGTCATCAGGATTTAACTCATGGCTATGGATTTTGTTATGGGAGAGCAGGTACCTAAAAAATCCCTGACTTGTCCAGTGTCATTCTGTATGTCTGGTGGCAGAACCAGGAACAAAAACCAGTCCATATATCTAATGTCTGATTCTTCCCCAGGTAACTTTCTCCAGCAGTTGTATTGGAAGATCATTTTAATTCATAGTTTTGTTTGTTGGAGGATATGAATTTCTCAAGGGTGAAATATGATGACAGAACAGCATTTATTTTTCTATTTTCTATATTTGGAAGGAGCGGAGGTAATTCTAAGACCAAACTATGGTGTTATTTTAGTTAAATTTGTTCTCTCAAGGAATTTGTCTTTAGATTTTCCTTTGGTTTTTGTAAAGAATAGGATGGAAAAACAAAAGAGATGTTTATTTTATTGACACTGTGATATCAGGGGCTTTCACTTAAGAAATCTGTTGGAGTCTGTGTTTGTTTTCTAAGACAAGGTCAGTTAAAAATATATCAGGTTTTATGTTAAAGAGTTTGATGGCATAAATTCAATAAAGACATTGCTTGGTATCCTCACTCTGTGACTCATATGAGGTACAAAGGAAAGTAAGAAAAGCAAAGATTCATTTCCCTTTCCTTCTTCTCCTGCTTTTCATTGGCAACAGTAAAGTTCAACTGCAAGACATGTGATTGTAATATAATCAAATAACCTGCTGGTGTCTCATAAAGAAGTACTGGTTGTTTAAATGACTGTTCATAACAGACTTGGATGTTTCAGAGCTGGTGATGGTTTAAGATTCAGATAACATCAAATCAGCTGGAGTATGAGATTTGGCTCCTTTGAAAATGTACAAAGAACAAAGCCAACAGCACTGCTGATGACTGACTAGTTGGGGGAGAAGAAAACAACGAATATATTTAGGATTTTTATCAAGCCTGTCGAAGAATCTCAATGTGAGCCGCTCTATAGGCATGTGATAAACATCACAGAAACTGGAGATAGTGCAAGCTGAAGAGTATGGACACTTAGCATGTCTAGCTCCACAGTAAAATAGTTTATACAGAGAAAAGAGACGGCTCGAGATAAATCATTCCCTAACAGCACTTCAGGGCACATTGTTGGGAAATACCTGCTCACAATGCCATGGGTTTATTTCGTGTATTTACTGTGAAGGTGGTGCAGGGAAAGGAAGGGCTGTGACTCTGCCCATGTGCTGAAACCCTTGTTCCCAGTCCCCCGGCAGGGAAGCACCAAGCTGGGGCCTTTGCACAGCTCTTCCTGAGGGTATTTCCAGGGAATGCAGGGCTGGAGCTTGCTCCAGGAGTGATTCTTTCACAGCGAGACTTTCCCGCAGCCACACAGCTCTGCGGGGAAGCTCATGTTAGGGAACAAAAGCACTCTAGGAGAACTTAGATGTAGAGTAGTATTTTTTGAGATTCATTTATTAGCCACTGTATTGCTAATTGCTGATCTCCTGTTGAGCTAACCTCAAGTCCGATGGGGACAATGTTTATGAACCCGGTACTTAAAAGAGGAAATCTGGGGCAAAACAAAAAGTGTGTGTAACGCTGATCTTTGAAGATGCATCGTTCTGCCTTATCAGCAAAGGTGCATTCAGAAATCAGGCAGTCGCCACTAAGAGTGAGAAATAAAACAACAACAAAAAAATCCCTCCCTTTGCTTCAGGCTTTTGGATGCACTGGATTAAGTTCACTGCTAATTAGACACAATTGTGAAGCACAATTATTTATGAACCTTCAATGGGCCGAATTCATGAAAGGAATAACGAGTATGTATTTCCCTTTTGTAGAATTTTAATGAAGAAATGGCATTACTATTCATTATTTATCCACTTTCAATTTGTAATGAATAGTTCTAGCAGCAAACACCAAATTTCTGTATTTACAGAAAGGCGGAACATGTGTAGATAATAACAGTTCAGTATGTATGAAATTCTGTAATTCTATAAATATAGAAATAAAGAAATTATCAGCAGGACTATTCATTAAATTTTGAAAGTAGTAAATAATAAATAGGAATAACATTTATTCATTAAAATCTTCCAAACAGAAAATATTGGGTCTTTCTTTCTTAAATAAATCCAGTGCAATATTTCTGAGAGAAAGCTGGAGTTTATGATGATTTTTATTTTTTTTTTCCTTTTGACATTGTTTCATATGCAGCCTTTATTCTAAATGCATTTTAAATAACATTAACCCATGTGTTTTCATTAAAAGTTGAAATACTACATTATGCTGTGAAACAAAGACAATTTAGAGAGCCTGTCTTCCCTAGCTGAACAAACACCTTTTAGCACCATTCTGACTGTGGATACCTGCCTTGTACACAAAACACATTTGTGCCCAGCTCCCAGAGTGGTATTCACATGTCCCAGACCCCAGAGTGTGAAGATGAGGGCGCAAAGGGGGCGTTTTGAATGCTGAGACCCCAGCCAGCCCAATTTGAGCTGCAGAGCTTGCAGTGCCCAACTCCTGCGTGGATTTTACAGCCAGACCACTCCGGGAGTGGAGCCCAAAGCTCCTCGCCCCCACAGTGGCAGGACCTGGCACAGGAAGCGCTGAAGGGCTCAGTAGCACAGGTAAGACTGCACAAGTTGCCTCTGGTGGCTTTTCAACCTAATAAGTGCCAATATATGAAATAAAATCCAAAGAAAGCTTTTGCCATAATTTAGTTTAAAAGGACTGGGAACTGAGCCCGGTGTCTCTCCCCTGTGCAGTGTCACTGCTGTCCTCCAGCCACTGCTTTCCCAATTTCTCCAACACAGCTTTGCTGTCCTCTGTTCATGGGGCCACAAGGTCACTGCTGAAGGTTGAAATCATGTAACCTAAGCATGTCTTCCCTTAAAAATACACCTAAAGTTTAATTATGTATTGTATTAATTAATCTTCAGAAAGCTAAAACTTCAATATCATTTTAATTCCTTATACAGTAATTAAGCTCTTTGAACCTAATAAGAACACAGAGCTTGACTTTTTAAACTCCAGTGAAGTACAGGATATTAGAAAAAAGCCCTTGCAGATGAGTCAGTTATGGACTTTGATAGACATTGCTTTATATTTTGGCTCTGTGTAGGCCAACCTTAGGGCCTGACCAGGTGGCCCAAGTTCCCTGCAGGTTGGGGCACCTCTCACACTACTGAACAGCAACAGATCTATTATTAAAAGTTTATTCCCAATTAGGGAATACTTCTTCCCTTTATAGCTAAGAATCTGAGGTCCTGATAAATCTCAGTGAGTTTAACCTTAGAATCACAGACTGGTCTGGTTTGGAAGGGATTTTAAAGATCATATTGTTCCAATTCCCCTGCCATGGGCAGGGACCCCTTCCCCTAGACCAGGTTACTCAAAGCCCCATTTGCAGAGAGACCTGTTTAGATGGTGAGCTGTTCCTTTGATTTAATGATGCTATAGCTGACATTTAGGGTTCAATAGGTACATAACTTCTACACAAGTGTTATCCACCCCAGTCACTTCCAAGAATTATAGCAGGAAAAACAGACCAGAAGAATCCAGAACAGGTCACAGGTTATTTGGGTTTTTAATGCTGTAGCTCAAAAACTTAGTTTATTTTGAAGGAAGAAAGTTAGTAAGCAAATACTCTATTTTACACAATTTCACTAGGATTAAGCACAGTGCTCGGCGTTGAGGCACGAACGTTATTTTAAATAAAACCCTTTCCCTTTCCAAGGTCATGACCTGGTGCATATTGGGTGTGGAGCGGGTTGTAGAGGTCTTCTGGAAAGCTGCAGGAGGAGCTGACATTTGCCTGGAAATACGGAGGATTTCCCCATGGTCGGGGACGTGGCAGTGCTGTGGGAACACCACGGTGCCTTCCCCAGGCAGCAGCAGAGCAAGGGCCAGCGCAGCAGAGAACGCTGGGGCTCCTCTGGGGTGCACCCAAACACTTTCTGGTTTGTGTCCTGCTCCTGTGTAACGGGGAGAGACACCCAGGGCTGGAGGGCTGGGCAGGAGGCCGCAGCCCCCTCGGCCCGCTCGGCTCCTAATCCTGAACCAGAGCAGCTCAAACCAGGACTTCTCCTTCGATGGGAACTGCATCTGCATTTCCACACAGCATTTCCAGGATTTCCACGTGGTTCTCAACAGCCGAACCAGGACTGACAACCCCGAGTAATGCTGGCCTCCCTCCATAAGGGCTCAGTTACAGATGATGGCACGTGGCCCTTGCCATCAGATTTGCTCAAAAACATCTGTTTGGCTTTGGTGGCTTGGATCCTTCTGCAGCAAGCTGCTTTTCCTTGCTTTTTCAAGTTTGATTTCTTGTATGTAACGTTTACATCATGATCTAAAAACAATTTTACACATAATAAAGTTTAACTATTTGATATTTTTCATTTCAAAACTAAATAACAGACATTTAAGTGAATGTTCTTTTTTTTTTAATGACACACATGATAGTATTTTTAAACAGCAAAGACATCCACTGTAAATTTTTTGATCTTTCTCTAGCAAATCCTCTATGAGTAAAGTTTGCCCGTATTTATGATTTTTTTTCCCTCAAGATGCTTTACTGCTCTTGGTAGAACTAACATCTGCTTCTCTGGGGAATCTCCTATTTATGACAATTGGAGATGTTTTTGAAAATTCTTTGAATTAAACTTCGCCTGCTCAGAAGTGTTCCCACAGGAGCTGACTGTACACACCGAGTTTCCACGGATGACATTTGATGGAGCTGTTAATCCCTCCCGACTCGGGTGTGTGATATCACATGGCAGGAGCTGGGGCAGGCCCGGGATATTCGCACATAAACAAGAACATTTACCTGCTGGTTACCATGTGCTCTGCTCACACAGTCCCTGGGACCAGCTGCTCCACTGACCAAGGAGGGAGGAGGTGACTTTTCCCACCAATATTCCCCTTCAGCCTGCTCCTGGAGCTGCCATGGCACCTTCTCCTGGCGCAGGGTGGTGCTGACCAGAGGCCAGGTCCCTCTGCCCTGTGCTGGTCCAGCACGACCCCTCCAACAGCAGCCACTTTGCTGCTCCTGTTCAAACACAGAAATTTTCCTAAGACTTCTGTGTCAGCCTCCTGCAGGACGAAATCCAAGAGGATAACTGTGAAAAGAAAAACATTTTTGCCAGCTGAGTCTCAATTATGACATCAGCAGCCATATAGCCATATTCTGGTGTGTAAACTGTCTTTTTTTTTTTTTTTTTAAAAAAAAAAAAATCAGCACTCCAAAGTGCAAGAATTCTTTTGGGATGGTTAGTGAAAAAAATCTCTTATTTTCTCTAAAGAGGGCCTGTCCTTAGGGAATTGCCACGAGTTTTAAGAAAAGCAAGGTGTTGCAATGTAATGCAACATTATGATTTAAATGCAATACCGTCTGATTATCAATTCTCTTAAGTGCTGAATTTGCAGAATCTTTTTTTGCACACTCTTAAGATACCAAATGCAAGGAAGGAAAATCCTTCAAAAAACAGAAGTGATGCTTCTGATTAAAGTGATATCCGTGCTCTTCATAAATTTGATTGCAAATACATTTCTAAGCATGACACTATTTATGTTGGAAATAAAAAATAAATATTTTCAGTTGTTTTCAAGTCTCTAAATCAAAGTACTAAATGGAGTCTTCCCCAGTAGCTTCTCTGGGCATTTTGCTTATCTTTGAATCTTTACATTAAGGCCAGAATATGACAACATGAAAAATAAAAATTAAAAAATAAAATACATATTTTCTTCTTTTGCTGAAGTAAAACCATTTAAAGTTGGATGACTTGAATGAGCATGGACAATAGGAGTCTTCTTCAGCTAAAGAAAAATGAATATGCAATATCTTTGACTTTGGAAGGGCATTTCCTTGGTCAAGAGGACCAGGTCCTTTCACTGATTACATATTATCCCTTCTCATCTTCCATACGTCTAATTATTTCTACAATTAAAATAGATTGCATGATCTTTCATCTAAATCTTTCTCTTTAAGAAAAAGAGAATTTAAAACTTAATTTATGAACTCTGATCTTATTAACCTTTCATTTGATTTGCTTCTGGGCCTTGATCTTGTAAACAGGCTGTTATACTTTCTGCTATTTTATTTGGTATGTGCATTTCAAGGCACTCTGAAAACTAAAGCTCACCTGCATGGCCTAAATTAAACCTTTTTTTTTCTGCATCTTTGTTCAGTGTTCTAAGTCCCATAATTTTCTTCAAACCTTAGGGAAAAAAAAGAAAATGATTAAACAATCTGCATTAATAAATAGGAACTTCGTTGGGTTTTGCCAGTGGTTTCCCAAGCAGTCCCTTTCTGTCCAGAGCACACAGCTATTCTCACTTTTGCCTCCTCCCAAAGGAATTTGTACTCTCCATCCCTGCTGCTGTTTCTTCAGACATGCTTTGTTTTCTTTATTTCTGCTACTTACATCAGCCCAGATTGTCTTTTTTCCTTTTTCTCCCCCAAAGTCTTGATTCCTCCTCCTACAGACATCATGATCTTAGCTTCTAAAAATCAGTCAAGCTGCTTCTTTTCCTCCCTAGTTTTTACCATCTTATTTGCTCATCTCAGTTTGTAAATGCTCTGCCCTCCATTCTCCATTCCTTTTACTGCAGCCTCGTGTCTTCTTCCTTTCCTTTCATTTTCTAGGATTCTGCCTTGTTCTCTGTCTCAGATCCAATTATTGCCCTGGATTCCCCTTCCTCTGAAGTGCCACATCTGCCTTTGGCTACTGCTGGGCACTTCTACTTCCACTCACTGCTGGTTCTCCAGATGAGGGAGGTGTTTCCAAGGGTGCAGAGCTGCTCCTCTCAGGGGCAAGAGCTCCATGCAATTTAGATTTCTTCCCTTATCACTAAACACCTCCTACCCGTGAATTTCAGAGTTCCTTCCTCTCTGCATTAAAGAATCACAGCCTGAGCAGGCAGCACCACATAATTCCCCAGCACTCTGGGTATCTCCTAACAAAGGTTCAGGACCATGCAAAGATAGCAAATGTTCTGTATTTAGGATCAGATTTTTGTAATTTCTCTGCTTGCAAAGCTTGCTTTGTATAACTTGGTTGTCTCCTGCAAAGGAAAAGGGTCATTATTTGGGGAGGGGTTGGGTTTAATATTTATTTTTAAATAAATTCCAGAAGATATATGGAAATAAAATCAGAGGTTTGATTTCAGGACTAATAAGAAGGCAAAGAAAAAATGGGGTTTTTGCAAGAAGAAGAAATAACCAACAGTCCAGGCACAGCTGCCTTCAATAACCTAAGAGCCAGGCAGTACCAACAGCCCAGAGAAGAGGGTTGGTTTACTTTGACTCTGTGGTGACTGAATTCACCATTAATAGCTCAGACTTTACCCTGGTCTCAGGCTTCCCCAACTATGCAGTAAAGCACCCATGGTCCCACGTGTGCAGAGGGCTGGAAGGATGCAGAGAAGTGCTGGCACTTCTCTCTGTGCAGTACAGTAAGGCTGGAGTTCTGCACACTCTTAAAAAGATTGGACTGAAAATACAAAATCAAATATATATGCAGGAGACAAAGTCCTGCTGGATTGGACAATTTTTCAACTGTTGATTCATTTAAAATATGTCACCAAAAAGGTCATTAACATAATGAAGAAACAGGTTTTTTCTCTCTGCTCACTGTTTTCTTTCTTTGTTTGTTTTCTTTCTTACTTTAATTCTCTTATTCTCTTTTCATGGTTGCTACTTGCAGTTTTTTTCATCCCAGTCCCTGTGTACAAACCCACCTGCCCAAACAGGGCTGGTTTGGGGATCAACATTTCTCCTTCATGAGTCATCATTTTATTAGCATGCTGTAGATTTTAGAACTTTATTCTTATTTCCAGTGGCTGTGTATGGCCTTTTCACAGAGTTTTGGTGCAGCAGAGACAACCCAGGAGAGCCACTGCACTAAAGAGTGACCTGGCACACACACGCTCAGACAATGCACACACAGGTACTGATAGAACTTTTTATGGGCAGCAGAGCAGGATTCACCCGTATTTGTGGTACAGAGGGAACAGGAGTTAATTTGTAGGTTGGTGAGAGAAGAGCCTGTGACACTGCACTCCATTTCACATCAAGAGACATTAACTTGAAATTACTGTTTCCAAGGGAAACACTTATGACTCAAAGCATTAATTTGCATTAGTCCACGATAAGGCTAGTCTGTAAATTGAGTTATTGAAAATAACTCGCAACCATAGCACCAAGAAAGGAATTAACTGGGAATGTTGTTCTATAAACATAAGTGGATATTTTTTCCAGGTAGTTAAAATACTAAAAGTGTGCAAAATGTAATCAATTTCGTTTTCCAGTAAAGTCATTCTTTAACAAATTGTCACTATGGAAGTAATCAGTTTGGATGAATTTGTGTTGGCTGGGCTTTATCTCCTCACTTTTTAGTTTCATGTGAACAGCCTATTAAAACCCATGGTTTGGGACAAGCTCTACATTTTTCTCTTACAGCTGTGAGGACAATGGTCATTCTTTACAAATTTAGTTCAAGGTAATGTGATGTTCTACCCAATCTGGCAGAAAGATTTATAACTTAGCAACTGGGGGCTAAATTTCTGTGTTGTAAGCAAGTCTGGTCTCAAGGAAATTTCACCTCTTTTGAGCATCATAAAGTTTATTTAGAAAAATCTCCATAAAAGATGCTCTTTACCCTTTGTGTGCTCCTTCAATATCCACTTAGGGTGAGTTAACAATTAGCAGTATTAATAACTGAAATCTACACCAGCAAAATGATTCCAAATACTTACTGATAACCAGCTGCACATGTACCACCACTTTTTTAAAATCTGGGTCAGCCAACATTCCCCCAAGTAAATATAGCCAAGCAAGCAGGTCCAATTTTTTTCAATTCTCACTCTGGTTTCCAGTCTCACTCAGCATCATAACTTTGATGCAGGAATGGAAATGCTTGCAACATTTCTGGTGTGTATTACAGCTGGTCTTCCTTTCCAGGAGCAGCCTGGACTGGCACCCAGTGCAGACAGCACTGCCCCCAGGGAGACGTGCCCCATCTCTGCACGTCCCCAGGCTAAAGGCACGCAGACACCCCAGTGCCTTTTGGCACTCTCCAAACACTCTCCTCTCAGTTTATCAGATCCAAAGTTACCCTGGAAGAGGAGAGAGGAAAACAATGAGGACTGTTTTTCCAGACTAAGGCTCTTTAAATCCAGATGCTCTCTCCTTGTATTACAATACCATCTGCACCTACATTTGTAGCAGAAAACCTTTTGATTTCCTGCCTCTCTCTTGAATTCAAACTGAGCAAACTTCCAAACCCAGCAGCATAGTCCAGCTTTGCTGGGGCACTGAGGTGCTGATGGGTTTGTCCAAAGGCACGGCCTGAAGGAGACTGATACGCCAATAAATGACATGATTTCCTCTTTCCCAGTGTGATGTGGGGCCCGGGTGAGTGAAGGTTCACCTTTGGAGCTGGAGAGGGTGCAGCCAGCTTTGAGCTGCCCCAGCAGAGGAAGGCTCAGGGCAGGTGTGAGCCCAGGCACGGCTCTCCTGGGTCACACACGGGCTGTCTGGGTTCCCTGGGCACAGCCAGGGTGGTGCCAGGTCTGTGGGGACAGGTGCCACGGCCACACAAGCAGATGAGAGGCACGGATGAAGGAGAGGCTGGAGCAGTCCTGTGGGCTGGGCTGCCCCTGCAGCGGAGCCTTCCCTGCCCTCTCCTTCCCCATTCCTGCCCCTGCAGCGGAGCCTTCCCTGCCCTCTCCTTCCCCATTCCTGTCCCTGCAGCAGAGCCTTCCCTGCCCTCTCCTTCCCCATTCCCTCTGCCTGCCATGGCCGACAGGGCACCCCGCCGTGTATCTCTCAATTGCTTCTCATGAGTAAGGACATTATTTTTGATCCAAACTAATATGTAATTATCTATTTCAGAATGTTTTATTAGGAATTAGAACCCTTTTTATATTTTAACCAAACATATTCATTTCACAGCATGTTAAAAATCATTTTCTCTCTCCTAACTGTGTTTATCCTTTCTCCGTAATATTTCACAGCTGAAGTCCTTTTCTAAGAGAGCTTGAAAAATATTATCAGGTTATATGGTTTTTTTTAAATCGAGCATATATGGACAAAATCTGCCCTCTTCTTTCCTGTCCTTAGCATTCTAAAATGTACCTGTGTTCAAATATTAAGAAATAAAACAAATATAAATTATGCATTTTCCAAGTTAATTTAAAATGCATTATGCACTGCTTTGTTCTCTGGAATTAGTATTATTAAGGGGACAGATCTGTATGGATTAATTTTGAGTCAGTTTATTCACTTCTTTGTAATTCAGTGGCAAGAATTTCTGTCCCCAGGCATCAAATTAAAATTTTTACTGTAAGTAACACATACACAATATAGACCTTTTTGTATTGTTTCTTTGTTTTTCTATCAGACAACGTATTTACATATTGTATTATTTCACAAAACCACCTCTTTCAAAGTAAACAAAACTTCCCACCCCCCTTCTTGAAAATTATTTTAATGTTCCCATTGTCATTGTATCCAGCTGGATCCTGGTTCTAGTTTCGAGGGTTTTTTCCCTTTCCATCAATAATCACATAACATTTAGCTGTGTCTTCCCTGTAATCTCTCACATGCTGAATAATCATCCAACATCTCCTTTCTTCCAAATATTTTTGGTGGTGTCTGAGCTGCTGCTTTACGATTTCTTTTTTTTAAAAAAACCAAGCTATTCAATAATCATTTTAAAATAATGTTTTATTGTAATAATTCTTTGCACTTACATGTTTTAAATCTTTATTTTTCCCTAAACTGAGCAAGAAAATAGAGTCTGCTTTCTTAATTAGTCTTCTTTAAACAAAATATCCTTTCATATGCACTAATAAAGACTAAGGATCATTTCTCTCTTGTTTAAATAACTGCTTGCTGTAGTATAAAATTGTAAGAGACATGATGCAGATCAAGATGCTAGCTTGAAGTGGAGAAGAGGAACAAGCAGTGCAATAATAAGCAGATTTTAATGATTTACTATAAATCAGCATTTTTGCCCTGTCAGTGAGATTGAAGAGGCAGACAGCTCCTCACATGTCTGCCTAGCAAATGTCTTCCTGATGAATCATGTGCTCTGAATCACTGATCACAACATTCAAACAGCACATCCAAATAATGAGGAAAACATATACACAGCATTCTTGTGCCTAGTCTAAAACTGCAGGAATATGTGTTTGCAGTGGTGTGGTAGTTAAACCCCTACACGGATACTGTGTCTGTTCAGCAGAGGGTAATAGAAGGTTAACTATTGATGCCCTAGCTTTACTTCCCCATGTTAAATCAACGAGGAAAATCTAATCTTTACATACTCTGCAGGGGAAAAAAAAAAAGAAGGCAAAAGTGGTTAACAACATATATTTTTAAATATTTTTCAACAGAGAAATGCATCAGCTACTCATTGAGAGAAACATTACTGTGATTAATTAGAACACCAGCAAGGCTATTGTTTTATGTACAGGGTAGTTCAGATGACCATTGTTAATAATTTCAGCTGGTCACTAAGGTAATAGTGGTTATAAAATGTTATGCATTGCATGCCCTAATGTCCATCGATCCCCCTCGCAGCGCTGCCAATGGGCTCAGGTAACCAAATCATTGTCATCAAACTCTCCTGCAACGGGGGTGCCGCTGACCCCAGGTCTCCACAGCAAAACACACACGTTTTTAAGGGTGACATGAGGAGATCCTGGGGGATACTGGGATGAGCTGCAGCCCCAACAACTCTGGGAGAATTAAGGAACCAAGTGGAGAGGGGGGTCCAGCCTCAGCCTTCACAGGCAACCCTCACATGAGCAGCAGACAGAAGTGAACAAACAAGGGAGCTGACTCACCTCTCCCCACTGGCTCCCAGAAGGCTGACAATACACCCAGAAGCAGGAATTGTCCCCACCTGCAGGAGAAGCTCTGGCCAGACTCTCACACCACAGCTGAGGGAGGAAAGCCCGTTTGCAGGTCAGCCCAGAGGACCTCGTCCTCCAGATCACTAACTTGGTTGTTGGAGGATAAAATGAGGGCTTCAGCTTCCAGCAGTCTCTGTCCTTTAACCTTTTATTAACCGCATTATTTATTCAGAAAACAGTTCTGAAAGAAATAATTTTGTAATAGGAGGAACCTTGAATTTAGAAACTTGAAAAAAAAAAATTCAAATTTGGTTGTGGTGATCCTTCAAAAGATAATAACTTGCCATTACTAGTTTTGTAGACTGCAACTTTTGCATTTCATACTAATTTTCTGCCCTGGTCTAAATGCAGTGTGCACACTGAGTTTAGAACACGTTAGTACCATTTACGTACACAGTATTTGCGGTTCAAGTCATCCTTATGCAGCCTTAGTAAAAGGTTTCTCCTGGAGATGCTGAAGATGAGCTGCCATAGAAATCCAAGGATGTTTTTTTCTCCACATCTCTGCATCCTGCCACCCCCTTTGATGCAGAATCACAATATGTGTTTCCGCAAGAAGCTGCTGTCCATTGTTCGAAGACATGAAATTCAAAGTTCTCGTCTTTTCTGGTTTGCACTCAAGGGAAAAAAATAATAATGGGCTTTTAAAACAATAAAATATCAATGTATTTTAAACATGACCATGCCGGGCTCAAAAATGTTTTTCAAAAGCATATCCATTTGTTTAATTTGAATAAGAACATACTTAATTTCATGGTCATTTGGTTAAAGCAGTTATTTTTATTAATGTGTTATTGAGCTAGAGGCTGAGGGCACTGGTCAGTTTGCTACTGTATAACTCACTCGCTTGGAGAATGAAGTCTTGCAGTACAAAGGGGAAAACTCGTATGTGCTATTTAGGCGTCACAATGGTATATTTGATCTGTGTTCTTATTTTATTCAAAGTAAGAAGGGGGGAAAAAAACACACGCTCAGACTGCTGATTTCTGCAGAAAAAATCTGCAAATGAACTGTTCTATTAGCACAAATGTACAAAAGTCTTTAGAACCTCTCTCTTCAAAAGCATAATTAGGTATTTATTTCAGACATACTAACATCTTTGCAGTAGCTAATAAGATGCAGCCCATTTGAATATTAATATAATAAATGATTAAATTAAACAGCAAGATTCAGACTCAGAAATAGCCTTTATAGGTCCCAGGGGGTCACTAAAACTGTATTCCATTTCTTCCTACAGTTAACATAGTACAAGGGACATGAATGCGTAAAGCAATATTTGTCTTATGAAACATGGAGTTTTATATTGTGCTATTCAGTTTTATTACTCCACAGTTTGAAGCTGAGGCCTGTGATGAAGTCACCATGCTGGGACCCAACAGCAACTCTTCCTGTTTCAGTGCTTTTTGGCATCAAAGTGACGCATCGTTGCTTTGGCAGAGGCAAACCTCATGGCAGGCTCCATATAAATAGGTTAACAACGCTGGCGTGTGATAAACTAATAACAACACACACACACACAAGTTGCTGTAAAGTAAATGGCTGAGGAATTTTTCATCTGTACTTTATTATGTATTTATTATTAATAATATGTACCCAATAATGTGCAGAATTAATATCAACGGCACAGGGATGATAGGTTAGGCTTATTTTTTTCCCCCCTACACCAGATAAAAGAAAAATAGGCAAAGTAGGCAATTATAATTGGCCATTATTCCAATAAAGGTGGTTCCCTTCTCAAATTAGTCCATGAAAACTGCACACTATCCAAATCCCATGAACCTGAGAGGTGTTAATAAACATCTGGTCATGGTTTTTGCTTAATTAGCAATCCTTAGTTTGGACTGAAGTCTGTTTATGTAAAACAAAACACATGCATGCACACGCACATGCACACACACTCACTCCCTCTCTTGCCCCCCCCCATAACAATAACAAAAAAAGAGGTTTTTGTTTCATGAGGCACAGCCCTTCAGCAGTCCAAACCAGCTTCTTGTAAGTGCTCGGTGGGAGAATTGGATTTTTAAGTCTTACCATTTGTCAACACAGCAGAATAAAATGAAAGCTATTTGGATTTGTCTGTTTCTGTTCATTTTACCAGACTAATGTCACCTCAATCAGCCCTGCAAAATCCTGGTATTTTATTGGAAACTAAATTACCATTTTTAAATGCAAAAAGAAATAGCGTACTTACTACAGGTTACTGAAAAATGCCATTTTATTATTCTTAGCATCCAAAATCTTACAGCACCATCTCTCTAAGGAGCAGCATTGGCAGGGAGGTAATGGATAAACATGCAACTGTGCTTGCAAGACTATACTGTCTAAATTAGATAAAAGAAAAGTAGGAAGAAAACTCCAAGATAAGTGGTACAAAGTAAATCAAAACAAATCATCTTACCAAACTTTATTCGCATCTGATACCATTTTTAGAAATTAAGGTCAGTTTTGTGGAACTAATAGGGAGTTACACCTATATATCTTGGGCACCATGACAATGCTTGAGAGGAAGATTTATACACTATGGTTGCAGATGCAGAAGAAAGATATGAGAGATCAAATGGAAGTGCATGATAACAAATGAAAAATGGTCCCCACAGCCCATAAATTAATTGAGAAAAGAAGGTTGTCATTATTTGAACATGCTTTAAAATAAGGTATGGGGTCCAGATGGCAGAGAATAGATAGGCCAACAAAGTTTGAGTAATTGATGACTTAAAAATAAAACAAGATCTTAAAGAAATGAATCACGTTGGGAGAGTTAGAGGAGGAATATTAGATGAAAAAGCACAAAAACTCCTCGAAACTTCAGAGCTAAAATCAAAGTATAGGAAAACAGACACATTTTTTCATGAAGGATCTAAATAAATGTAAGTAATAAATATTTCAGGCAGCAATTGTATCCCCATTAAGGACACTTTTCTATTGTCATTTCATTAACCTATTCAGCTTTGTTTTCATGATTTTATTTCTCCCCTTTTTTTTTTTTATCTAAGTTTTTTTCTGGAATGAACTGAGAGGAATTAGCGAAGGCTGTGCTATAAAAATCCCAATTACCATTCCTGCTCCCACCACTGTCGTTAGCTCATGAGGTCAGTGCAGAGAGCCCGTTGGTAAACAGTGCCACGCTTCCAGAGCTTCTTGTCTGCATTTACAGTACCTGGTACCCAGCAACACAGCCTGGGCTGGTTAAACCCCAACCCTCCCTGGCCTTTCAGGCTGGTGGGTTCACACAGGTCAAGGAGGAAGTGACAACACTCACATGTGTCTTATTCCAGGGGTTTTGTTGGTTTTTTTTCTTCCCTTAATCTTTCTTTCCCTTTCTCCATTCTGAAGGGGCGGCAGCACGTCACATTAACTGTTACTTCAGTATTATGCAATGCCAGGTAATAAATAAATAAACTATGCACAGTTTTATTACTTTTGCTTTTAAAAGGTCGCCCATCTGTCCATGGAGGGGAGGTAAATATCTCTATGGGGGCAGGTGAGTGTCTGCAAGGAGCTGTGTATGTGTGTATCTGCACTGTGTGTCTGTGTGTATGCATGTGTGCATTTTCCATATTTATCGCTTTTCAGTACATTAGAGCATTTAGTACTTTGGAAGGCACTCATCCAAACAGAGCTCCATGTAAATGCACTGTGTACAAGCCAAGAAAGAACAGCTCCAGGCTGATAGAAACCTCAGAAGTATGTTAAATCATAGTACTCAACTGTTCCTCATTAGAACACTCCTCATTTCTTTTTTTCCTCTTCCACTTAAAAAAAATAATTTTTCCTCAAAGCCGCTTACTTCAACGCTGCACTCTAGGAGCATATTATGAATATTCAGATTGGAAATAGAGCACCATCTAATAATGTGGAGCACAAAGGAACCCTGAAATGTATTCAGCCTCTTATTTACATTGTTATGAGAGATATTGCATTATCAAAAAATGGCTCCACTCCACACTGTATCCGTTACCCCTTGCATTAAGGCTCCTTGGGAACTTATTATTGATGACAAAAATGCAGCTAATGAGAGACTGCAGTTACTAAATGTATAGGTAAGCTATATTGCCTATAAGAAAGATAGCCCTAAAGGAAAAAACATCAAAGCCCGAGAGCTGATTTGTTCAGAAGTGTAACTGAGATGGGAAGAAAAGCAAACTTGGGGACCTTCCCATCAGTGCACACAATGATGTCATTAAGGTACATTAATCTCAAGGAACATATACACAGGGAAACCAAAACGTGACCCTCGGTGTGGAAGGGGAGCAAGAAAGGCTTGGAAATATTCAGGAGGCAGAAATAGAAGGCAACAAACATTTCAAGGGAAAGATAGTTGCCAGCAGGATTGATTTGAATACTCAAAGTGGTGATTTATTTTTCATGCTTCTCATAAAAAGAAGAGATCCTTTCTTTGCCCTGCTCTCCCCCTCGCTCGTTCCCAGGCGGAGGAAGGATGGGATGAGGCTCGCCGTGCCCATTGAGCAATGGCTGCCCTTTCCCAGACACCACAAATGAATGCAGGATGCTGGAGAGGCCAATTCAAACACTTTACCAGGAGTATAGAAAAAAATGGCATAATCCACGTTCCTCGCATTTGTAACAGAAAGGGAAAAAGGACAATTTCATTAAAAGTCCAGCCTCTGTAAAGAGAATGTTAAATAGTTTCATACCCAAAACCCAAACTGCTTTGAATGCAAGTCCTGCTTCGCCCTTAACTGAAATGAAATTTCACAAGTCCGGCTGTACATAGAGAAAGGAAATGAAAGACAAAATATTTACTCATGGACTCAATAGTCCCCTTTTTAAAAGGGAGGGGGTTAACTATTGATTTTTTAACAATATAAATTTAGCATATTTCACATGATCCATTACATTCCTTAGAACCATTAAGATGCAGTTTACATGATTTATTCAGAATAAGGTCCACTTTTAGCTATATTTAAGTCTCCTATTTGTTATTTAACATGTGTTTAATGTTTTCTGTCCCTGCTGTGCACAGCTGCAAGCTGCTATTTTTTGGCAATTTTTGTGACTGTGAAGTGATTTGTGTCTTTGAATCTCACCTTTCTATTCTATGGCCTGCTGTTTTGATTTTTTTCTAAACTTTAAGAAATAAGTTGCACTGTGTTATGACCTTTACTTCACTTCATGGAAGTAAACAAGAAGTCTAAAAGCACCATTAAAAAATCATGGCAGGTATCCTTATGGGGTAGCTGCAAGGACACATATGTAATGGATTTAGCATTCTGCGACACTGTAATTCAAAGCAGTTTAAGGAAAACCCTCTAAAAATCCAGTAATGACACAGAAACTACTAATTGAGGGCTGGCAAACACTTCACTCACCACTTACAGACTGGGCATATAAATCTTCCAGAGCAGGAGACCTTCCATATTGTACAACTTCTTGAAGATTTTTTCAGTTGATCTCAATTAGAAAAAATCTGACCGGAAAATAAGTTGCTATTGTTGTACAATATATTTTAATATCTTATTTATGTTTACAGTCATAAAGCAAACAGAGCATGATGTTGAAGTGCATTAGATAGATACAAACAACTGCAGGGAATTTTGTAGCAAAGGAACTGTCATGGCATAAGGATCCTGGTATTTCAATTGGTTTCCCAGGCACAAAACTTTTGAAGAGCAGTAATAACGAATGATGGCAAAGCATGACAGCTAGAGCAGTATAATTGTCTTTTTTTTTTTTTGGTATTAAATGGGACGTTCCAAAACATGGCCGTGAGCAGTTGTGAAAGTTTGCTGAAACGCCATGTATTCCTCTCCAGTCCCACGATTCTTGTGTCATGGCCACGACATGGCCTCCCCAGCATCCCTCACCTCTCCATCCACTCTTTTTCCTTTGGCCACCCCTTGATTTCGAGGAAATGAATCAGTATCTCTCTTGCAAGTTAGAATCTACATATAATTCATGGACAATGAAAGTGCAATGTTCATTAAATGACCTAGGGAGGTGGCTAGCAGTGCATGATGCATCTGCTGGTGCATATTCCTGTTCTCTGTGGAGTAAAATGGCAGTGCCTTGTGGTGTGCTGAAACCTCGGAGATGTGTGCTGGCGAGCCACTCTCTGATTTGGAAGGTTCATATTCCACATCACCAGGAAATAGAAGGGAAGTGAAACACTGTTGGGTATATTGGGGGTATTTGTTGTTGCTCTTTATGATATCTCTGGATAATTTCAGTGTCTATCAAACTGCTACTTTAATCGATAGGAGAGCATTTCCCCTTAACAATTTGAAGCAAATATAGTAGGTAAAAAATCCTGTATCAATTTGAATGCATTTACCTGTAAGTGGCAAACTTAGTAACTTCATTTATCTGATTTTAATGAAAATGGAAAATGCACTGCTATATGACTTTAAGAAAAAAAGTAAAATATAAGTTATTACTGTTTGATATATGTTCCCCATCCTTTTATAGGATCTATAAGAGAAAGCCATGTTGAAACAGTTTAATGCAATGCCTTTAACTTATCTAAACCACATTCAACTGACTGCACTGGGAAAATTGAATCTTTTCCCCACAATCTTAGTGACATGAAAAATATATAATACGGTAAATGATTAATGCAGTTATAAACTATACCTGAGATAAGATTTAAGTATTCATATTTCTATCATGTTAATACAACACGATAAACCCATGAAGCAAACTTGACCATAGCATTTGTTATTCTGTCCAGTGTTCAATTATTCTTTGTCCAAATACAATTTAGGAGCTTGCTGGAATACATTCTCTGGGTACAAAGCATTATGTGCTACAGTGAGATAATCAAAGCAGTGGTCAGCAAGTGTAGACCTCGATCCAGTATATGCAGAGCTGCAAAACAAAAGGGAGCCCAGAACATAACCCCATGCAGGTTTGGATTTTTTTTTTTTTTTTGGTTGTCCAGAATATGTCATTAACACATAAAAGCACTATTTTTCCTTGATTCTAACATTTCACTGAAAGCTTTATATTTTTAGGCAAACCTAAATTGACATAATCACAGATGTGCTTAGCAACTACCAAGACAATTTCAAACCACATTGCTTTAATAACTAACCTCTTCTAATTCCTGCAGTAAGGGTCAAATTCTGCCCATGGGAAACATGTGTAGACTCTGAATGATACCAAGAGAAGAAATGAGCCCACACTGGTGACTGCTTTGATGCTTTGATGGGCATTTTATCACAAGGATCTTGTGCCTCCCTGTAAATAATGGCCAATTGTCCTGCAGACAGGCAGCCTGCCTGGCAGGAAAGCACACAGCTGCAAGATGGGGGGAATCTGGATTTGTCTCAGTCAGCAGCTCTGCAGTGGGTTGCCTCAACTTACCCTTTTGCAAAACGAGCATAAGAGTTCATTTTCAAAAGTGCATTTATACCCTTGAATGAAAGGTGAGATCATTTTGAAATTAGATCAGATAATAAATAAAGTGATGAAGGTATTTTACAAGTTCAACACAGCTTTGTGCAAGGGGTTGAAGCAGGTGATATCCAGAGGTTCCAGACAAGTTAATTATTCCATGATTCACTGACTGCAGCCCTTGGCATCACTGGTTTTACAGTACCTGCAGCTCCGAGCTCTTGTCCCACAGTTCCAGCCACCAACTCACCATCCCTGTGCATGGACAGCCCAAATGTCCCTCATGCTGTAGTGACCCCCCTTAACCCACCACGTGTACTTGGAGTCTCCTCGGGGCCAGCTGAAACTCCTTGAGCTCTCAGAAAGGTTGGTGGTTTCTGAGCTGGAGTTGGTAGGAAAAGATAGAGGCACCTTTAAGAGTTACTCAGAGAATAATGCTGAAGATGAGCAGGATTTAACAATGAACTTTTTTCTTTGTCAAAGCTTTCATTGAAAAATTAAATTGCCGGGAGTTTTACTGTTTTATTTGCCCCCCAACTCAGCTGTCAACTGAAGAGCTTTTGATGAAAACATATTTTTGAAATGAGTACAGAAGCCAGCTGGGACGTCCAGGCAAGGCCCTTTGCTAAGCTAATCTGTCACTGCTAAGGTTTGGATGGGGACGCATGCAGGATGATCTGAGCTTTGCCTAGCTTTCAGAATGGTAGGTAAGCTTAATAGCCATATTTTAAATAATACTGCTACACTACATCACATTGCAAATGTGCCCTGTAATCAAAAGGAAAAAAAACCAAGGCGCTGACAGAACTAGAATAGAATAGAATACAATACACCTCTCTGGGTGGAGTTATTTTATTTTCCCAAAAGCAGCCACAAGCTCTTCTTTAATTAAATAGACCTTAAGAACAGCATAAAATAATGATAAGCAGAAATTAAATACTTCCCACTACTTGTTTAAAATTTGAGTACACTGTAATAATTCTTTATTTCCATGACATTAATTTTATGGGCTCGTTTCACTTTCTATTTGATCAGAACTTCTGCATATATAACAGTTAGCAGCATTTCAAACAAGAAATCACAGATGACTGCAGATATACCGGGAGAGTCACTATTGTAGTGGTAATGCTGGCAATGGGACATTTTTATTAAGAATAAAAAAAAGCTGATACAATTTTTGAATAGCAACAGGACAAGAAGACATAGAGGCAAGCTGCACCAGGGGAGGTTCAGGTCGGACATCAGGAGGAATTTCTTCATGGGAAGGGTGGTTACTCCTTGGAAGGGGCTGCCCAGGGAGATTTGGAGTCCCCATCCCTGGAGGTGTTCAGGGAACCACTGGATGTGGCACTCAGAGCTCCGGCCTGGGTGACAAGATGAGGATGGTCAAAGGTTTGATTCAACAATCTTGGAGGTCTTTTCCAGCCCAAATGATTCTGTGACTCGGATTGGTCATCCCCAGGAGACAGACCCCATTATTGCTCTGATAAACCACAGTGCCACATGCAGCTGTTTAATTAGGTATTGATATCAGCATTTGTTTCCATAGACCCTGATAGTAACTCCATTTACATTTTTGTGTATGTACTTTGATCTATAGATGTAAATCTCACCTGTAATAAATATTTCATTTCTTTCAAGCATTCCTGAGTTACTTTCATGCCTGTTGCAAAACTTCTAGAAACACAAATGGTTTCCGTTTGTGAGCAAGATGCATCAAGTGTGTCTCTTTTTGTAACACATTTACATTCCTTAAGTTTTCGAGCTTGGCTTGTGCTGCTCTTAGTGAGGCAAACCCTTGCATAGAGACTTGACATCCTCACAGCAATCTCAGAACAATTTCAAAACATGCCTATGGTAATCCTATTATCACACAAGCTTGCAATGACAAAATTATCTCGGTGCAAGTCTGCAGTGACCCTCTGGAAGGCAATACCACTCTAATGTGAGATTATACAGGTAAAATGAATTCAGTGAAAAATGAATAAAGTGAATGCAGTGAAAACACACACCATGTTTGAATTTCAGTGTAGAGCCCCGATGAAATGATAAAATCAAGTTCACCTTTATGCTAAATTATGTTTATGTTAAATGCAAGGATAGGATGGGAGGAGCTGTGCCCAAAAGTCTTGCAGCAGGAGTGATGTAAAATATGAAGGAGTTCAAGTAGCTCCAGAATGAAAGTCCAACCAGTTTTCAGAAAAAAGCTCAACAGAATTGTCCACGTGGGGTCAGTCAAGGGGGATGCAATGGTAACCCTGCTAACACCAGCAGCTGCCCAGGTACTCATCCAGCAGTGGAGCCCAACACCTCTGCTCTGCTACCCCATCGTGTCACCTCCCGCCTGTCCCACCATCCTCAGAGCTGTGAGTCCTAAGCCACTTTAAGCCTTCCAACAGCACATTCATGATTACGCTATCATGCCTTCCAACACTCAAAAGGGCAATGCAAAATTAGCACTGAATTCATTAATTTCCTAATTAAAAGAGAGGAGAGGAACACATGAGCAACCTCTGGAAATGGCTGTGCAGAAGCACACACTCCGTAAAACTCTCCAGCCCTCACCTCATCCTGTGAGAGATGAGCAGATCCAAAGGCTGGGACACCGTTTGGTGACTTTGGGCAAGGATGCAGCAATCTTTCCTCAGGGAAACAGAGGTGCTTTCCTCAGCCTAATTCAGACTTTTATCCAGCTTAACCCAGTTACCACTGCACTCCCAGCACACAGTACATCACCAGGGGCACCCAGGCTCTGCTGAGGCCAAAGGAGATTTTGCTGGGCTGCCTTGCAATGTGATTGGGTGAGACAAGTCCCACTGGCAGTGCCCCCCGAGAGCCACCTCAGCTTCTGGAGGCTCTCTGACTCCCGTGTGGGAAACACGAGGGCATGGTGCAATATTTTGGCCGGTGATGGGTGGAATCAATCTCCCCCAGCACTAAGAATATAAAGTCAGATATCCAGCCTGCACTGGTGGCTAAGCTACATCTCTTTTTATCATCGGTGGAGACTATAAATCCAATTCATTTGACCAATACTAAGACTCTGTCTTAGCACAAACTGCCCTGTTTCACTCCACTGACTTTAAAGGGTAACTAGCTCAGGCTTAATTGTCTAACTTTTAGACATCAGAGTCAAGGAAGATTAATATTATCTACCCAATATTCCATGGATGTCAAACTGAAATGAGCAAAAAACACGGAGAGAGTAGTCAAACTATTTCCCCTTTTGATAATTAGGAACTGCAAGATGTTTACTTACAGAATATGCCTTTCAGAAATAACTTCAATAAATCTGTGAAGCTGTCAACTATTGCAGATGTTTGGTATCTACATCTATAGGGATTTCATAAAACTTATTAAAAACCTTCACACATCTAGCTTGGGAAAAGCCCTTCTGGATGAAAAGTTGGTTTCCAGGGATAGCCTGTTCTCTTCAAGACTTTTTGGTTGGAAACTTATGATTTTGCTGCTTTGAAGCTGAGCTGCCTATGCAGTCTTGAAGTAAAGAGAGAGGGAGAGTCCATAAACTTTAATTCTATAACCAAGAATTATCTGGTATCAATGGTCACGTGAGATGAACCATTACAAGTCCCCCACAATCTGTTTTACTGGTAGCACTAATTTGAAAGACTCCAGGAGAGCTCCTTGTGGGTCCTGTCCTTCCCTCTCAAGGAAAGATGAATTGGATATATTCAAGGAGCATGGCTTGAGAGAGAGCCAAGTTTGTTAAGAGCAGGCCAAACAAAGTCCAAGTTCCTCACATCCAAATGATTTTCCCAGCCTACCAACACAGAGCAGTAAGAGAAAATCAAGGACAGCTTTCCTGTATTATTGCTTTTACAAGTGTCTCAAAGTGATTGACAGCGTTCATATTCTCATTATGGCATCTGCAGATAATGAGGTACCTAGGCACAGGAATATCCACTGCTTGAGCATGCCAGGAATATTATCACTGACGTTTGAGCAAAAACATTGCAATTCCACACAATACCTCTACATCGTGGAAACGTCAAAACACAGCCAGATGCTGGAGCCATGGCTGCTGAAATCACATGGGTTAGCTGGTATATCTTGAAAGAATTATTATAAATGTAAGGTATTTAGCTAGTCAGCTAAATAGTAGGTTTTAATTCTGCAGATAAGAGTAGGCTCCCCCAGAATTTAAAGGCCCTCTCCCCTTCCTCCTTTAGAAATCTTTGTAATTTTCTATAAACAATGCTGAAAAACTGTCTCAAGCGCTGTGAAGAAAGACTTTCCTGAGTCAAGGAAGGAGTCTTGTGTTTCTAAGCTAACTAGCAGCTAAAACAACTCACTCCAAGGGAAGGCAGAAAATCTTCAGTCTCAGACAGCTGAGATGGTCCTGCACTGATGGCTCAGGGCTACCTCTGCCACCATCCTACTGGAGTGTGACCTGTGGCACGTGACTTTGTCACAGCAATGCTCCCTGCACATCTTCTAGTCAGCTGCCAGCCTCCAAGCCAGCTGTCCTTGACCCTGAGGTGGAGCTGGGAGGGGAGGGCGGGCAGACAGACTGACCAAGCACAAGCGCATGTGCCCATGAACTGCATGCTGTGTCTGCAGTTTCTGAACACATTTGGGTATAGAACAACATTTGGAATCTGGAAATTAGGCACAGAAGCTCCTTTAAAATGCTGTTCCTACAAGGTGTGAAGGCCACATCTAGGAAATACAGTGCTGCCAGCTTCAACAGGGTTGCTCCAGCTGTGCCGAGCAGAGCATGGGGCACTGGGTGAGCAAGCTGCTGCAGCATGCCCCAGGGAAAACGCTCGGAATGCAGAACAGCAGTGCTGGAAACACACACCTTCTGTGCTTCTGCCCTCCCTCTCTGTGCAGCTGTCTGTAGGGGTGGAGAGGGCACTACCGACACCGCCTGCTCCCTCACCCCTGACTTGTGTGGGATCTGATGTTGGAACATGTGCCCTAACCAGCTACATCTTCCCCATCATCACTGGGTGTTTTTACTGCCTTGGCATGACTTTTGAACACAGGTCTTTGCGTGCAGGTCTGGCATACATGGCCTTAGGAGAGGAAGCAGGCACTGAATTTTCTTAGGAGGAACAGCTGTCCTTAGCCTGAAAGAAATCAAGCAGGTGCTTGCACACAGAACAGAAAGGATGTCTTGGCACACCTTTGTTATGTCTTTGGATGTTACAGCTGCCTTTTTCCCCCTACCACACTTCTGCTGTTTGACCCTTGTCCCAGCTAAAAGCCCAGAACATGTTAGGTGCAAACCAATATTCTCAGTCCTGCTGCTGCAATACCCAGTGATCCACAACAGCCTTGCAGTCACGCAGCCTGCATGGGGACACGTGTGAGCAAACACACAGAGCTTTGCAGAGGGCCTTCCTTCAAAACCAGACAGCTCTGCGTAGGGTCAATACAGCACTCAGCGTTACGCCTTTCTTCTAAAGAAATTGTTTCTCCAGGTGGATATCAAAACTTCAGTCAAATGCCCTGTGTAAAGGTGAAGTGCTTAAAAAATCACTGTGGCTAAAGAGAAGTTAGTAAAAGAGCTTACACTGCTCTCTACCCCTTTGTATTACCCATAAGCTAAACTGCAGCAGGTGTACTGAAAATGTACACTAGTACATTGGATTAGGGTTCATACTCATTTAAAAAACTTCTTACAAAAAAGACCATATTAAAAACTCAAAACCTTTCCTAGATAATAATCCAAAAGAATCTCACAGCAATAGGTTGTTAAATCCCCATAATATTGCATGCCAATATTTCTAAGGCTTTTTGTGCCAAAAATCTGAAAAAAAAAAAAAAAAAATCAGTGTCCTAGATGAAAATTACAGAAGGATTTACAGTGTTTAGGAAAACAAAGCAATGTGGTCTGGCAGGTTAGCCAACAACATCCTGAGATGTAGTATTACGCTAAATAGTGAATAAACCTTCTTTAATTATGACAAGAGGAGGGTCTGAGGGTTGAAATGGCAGAAGCTTCAGCTCACTGTCACTCCACCACAGCCTCTGAGTGTGACTTTGGTCATACCACTGACCCCCTGTTTCCCACCTGCAAACTGGAAACACGACTCCCTTCCCACTCCCCTGGCCCAGTTGCTCTAATGAGGCAGCAGCTCTGCACCTTCTGCTCACAGCTCAGATGCTGGTGAGATCTCCATGCCTGCCTGTAACACAGGCAATAACTGATAACATGAGGGAGTTATTTTTTTAGAATTACAGGAGAATTCAGTCAAACAAATATCAGAAGCCTTAATCAATTAAATTTCTAGCACCAGCCAGGAAACACACTATAGTTCTGTTAGAAACTGGTCTACCTTATGAAAATAATAAATCCTACATTTTGATGAGGGCTTTCTTTTTTTTCACCACGTGCTTATAGATTTCTTATGCTTTGCCACTGAGCGCCACACTAGATGTTGAGCCCTTTCCTCAGGTTGTAGCTAAAAGGGAAGAAAATAATGATGTCTCCTAATGACAGCTGTCGAAGGGATTTGTGGGAATCAAAAAGCTTTCTGGAAAACCCAGTGTACAAAATGCTTGACCCAGTTGTCATTAATTCTGCCTGGCCCAGTCACTCCCTCCTGCACCAGGAGCCCACTCCTGCACTGGCTGATGCGAAGGCAGCGTGGGACAGGCAGCGAGAGAGAGCAGGGCAGCTGCAAACCAAAATCACCCTGGGGAGGGTTACAACTAGATAAAGTTTTCAACAATAAGATTCCAGAGACTGCTGACTGGAGAAAAGCTCAATATTTTAGTCTCAGTACAAATTTGCTTCAATCTTATACAACTCCCATGCAGCAGCATCCACAGCTGCATGCTGTAAACAACAAACAAATCTATTTCCATCAGCCCTGCTGATGCTATGAGAAAAGTGCCTGAGCATAAGACATGCACAGATGTAGAGTCTCACCTGAGCCTAGTGCTGCCCTCCATTTGGCCCCTCTAACTTAATATCGTTGTTACAAAGCTATTGGTCTCCTGGTAGCGAGCTGGCTCAATGCAGAGCCTCTTCTTCCAGCTAATCTGACAACTCCGATCCAAGAAGCATCAAGGGCCCAATTAAGAAGACACATCTTATCAAGGAGCTTATTTTGCATAACAGAATACAAATGACGAATAAAAATTTAATGTTTAATAACTTAGTACAAAGAGGGCTGTTGATATAGAATGCCTGGAATTTTTATGGCGGCTGTCAGACTTGTGATAAAACTGTTATATAGGAACACTTGGCAAAAAACAGCGTAGAATTTTTCAGTAATGGTGTGTGCATGATATTGCATTAATTCTTGATAGGAAAGTAACTGTAAGCCTGGGAATCAGCCAGTTTGAGTTTCACTGTAAGATGATTTTTTTTTTCCTTTTGAAGGACATCTAAATACATTTTAATGAAGAGTTAGCTGAAAGGATAGTCGGTACTTCATAAATGCATTTGTGTGTTTGCTGAAGTCCAGAAATTATAGGCAAATCATCATAATCCCTCTGGGCTGAGAGTAACTTTGTCAGATTCAGTGATGGGGCTGCAGTACCCATCACTAATGGCTGGCAGGCAGGAAGCTGAAGGAGGAAGGAGAGGTTATCTCCAAGGTTTGCCCTTGTTGAATAGGGGCATTTCTTCGATTTACTTACACCGTGTGGCAGAGTTGAACACTGATGCAGCTCTTTTCTGACTTTGAAGATCAGAATCTGGAGAAAGGCTTGACTTGCCTTTGTTCCTACACTTGCAGTTTATATGTTAGAAGTCCTTCATGATGATGAAAAAAAATAATTTTGTGCTTTAGGTTTCGATACAGAAACCATTTCTTCAAACAGCAGGTATGCACTACATTATCCAAGAATTATTGCAAGCTCTGCAACTACCATGTTCTGTAAATATATCAATACTAATCAGGAGAAAAAGGATGCTCAGATTTTCTTTCAAACATTTTCAGAAAGCTGATGCATAGGTTTGAAATCCTTGCATCATATTCTGATGAATTTGCCATATACCTTAAGCCTTAAGTTAAAAAAAAATTAAAAATCTAAATATCTTAGTGTAGCAATTAAGTCATCTTTACCAGTACACTTAAAATAAAGTGTCCATTAAATAATGCTAAAATAATGCTGAATTAGAGTGGAACTCTTCTAGAAAAGTAGATATCACATCTATATGAACTCTAAATGAATTCCTTATTCATTCAATTCTATTGTATTAGTGTTATTGCAATGAATACTAAATGAATTCCTAATGATTGGATACTTAAAATAAAGTGTTACCCCTTTACAATAGTCATCAAACTTTAAGGACAAATTGAGATTAAAAAAAAATTATGTACTGATGGAAAAAAAGGTTGAACCATATAGTTCAGAATATTGAAAAGTATAATTTATCTGATGATGCTAATATTCAGATGCAGTCTTATATTAGAATTAATACTACAGGAGTGGACCCTTATACAGAGGATTTGTTGCAGAAATAAAATCTATCAGTAACAGTTTCATTGTTCCATCATTACGAACTCATTTGGTATTCACTGTAATAGCACTGATCGTAATGAATTTGTTTGATATTCATGTGGCTCTCACATGCATTAACATAGGCTTTCTGTTGTAATTCAACATCCAACAAGCATTAGTTAATGCAGACTTTGGATTAGGCATGGGCCACTATTCCACAACTGGAGTTTCTTTTCAGTTTATAAGCAGTTAAAGGACCTTTTAATTCCTGGGTCTTTTTTTCTTAATCTGATACAGTATTTTTAATGTGGAAAGCCTCCTGAAAGATCCCACGCTGCCTTTTCATATGAACATAGGTGTGTGCCATCTTCCATCTCAGGCCACAAGCCAGAAAGCCAGAATTTTATCACCCAGGCACATTACCTCATTATCCCCTTGGCAATAGTGGCTTTGGCACAGCCTGGAGCTGGCGAGGTACTGAGGAAGCAAGCAATCCTGATTCTTAGTATTAAACAGATTTTTTTTTTCTCTAGGTTCAGAAATGCCAATAGTTCCCCAGTATTGGATAATATTTATTTGGCAAAATGAACTCCTGCCCTTGCAGTATCTTCCTCAGAGGAAATAACTCCATGGCAGAAAGCAGGGCAAATCTTTGGAAAGTTTTCATAAGGAAGGGAACTCAGCCAGGTTTTCAGCAGGTTTGACTCACTGGAAAATTTTCAGGCATTCCTCAGTCAAAGCTTGACTAATGCAGGCTCTGATGTGATTCAGCCTCAGTCAGGGTGTTAGACTCCGTTTCCCCATTGTGCCTCATGGTAATTATTCCTATTATATCTTCAAGAGATTATAGATGAGCGATAGATGAACTGCAATGACTATTAACAAGAATTATAACAATCTTTATGCATAAGTGTTCAAAACACCAGGGGCCACACGCTCAGGTAATACACATGGATTTAGATCATGTAATCAATTCGACTGCAGTAATTGGTAACATGAAATTACAGTCAGGTGACCCGCTGATACTATCAGCACTGCTGCTGCAACCCAACGGGTTTTCGAAACACTGTCCCCATTTTGTTTCAGTAGCTCACAAAGAAGGTTTTCCTTTGCTTTTCCTGGTTGTTTTACCCAATCAATCTCTTCCTCCTACATAACCCCACTTTCTCCCACCCTTCTCACAACAGCCTCCAACTAGAAGGTTGGGCCTCTGCCCTCTTTGGCACATGGGGCTCCTTTCCTCTCCTTGGGGCATTGGAGGGGTCTGGAGACCAGGAGGGCTCCAGATATGTCCACTGGCTCCCAGAAACCTGACAGGAGAGCACCACGCCCTTCTCCAAACTATCCTGTAAGGCTGACCTGGCCTCTGGGGACGGTCAGGTCCCCACCTGCTCTCCTGCAGAAGCAGAGGTGGGTCTGCATCAGGCTCCTCCCCTCACTCTTTCTTTCTCCGCCCCTCAACCCCTGCTGTCTCACCCAGAGGTGGAGCAGATGTTTAGGATGGCTGTGCCAGATGCCCAAAGGGGATCAGTAGAACGGAACCTGGGAGTGCAGTTAGGGAAATGAGTGCATTAAGTACAGCCAGGGTGGGTTGGGATGCTCTGTGCCCGGCAGCAGGACCCAGCCCTCTCTGGCTGTGCAGGGGTGGAGGCACAGGGGGCGAGGAGCAGCAGCCCCTCCCCAGGAGGGAAAGCCTGGAAAATAAGGAAGCCCTGCCCTGAGGGAGCTGTTAGAGGGCTTCTCCAGCCTCGTTATCTCAAAAGCAGATCCCCCGGCCATGGACTGCCCTGCCCAGCAGTGGCTCCGAGGGGGCTCTGTCCCTACCATTTAACTTCCCTTTTGACTTGCAGACAGAGCAGGATTTGTCAGAGCTCTTGGAGGCCCTGATAGATGTAAACACTGTTTAATTAATTTGATTTATGATATAATTGCACCACTGTGCTTGAGAATTTAAGGGAATTCCATTTTCAATGTATCTTCCTAAAAGGGATTTCAGGTGAAACTTTTGTCAGGGGAGGCAGTGCTGCCCTAGCCAGTGCAAGGGGTGTGTCTGCAGAGAATGCACCACGCTGCATGCCACCCATCCTACTGCAGGCTCAGCCATTTGAGCACAGATATTTAGATGCATAATTATTATTCTTCTACCTACAAACGTTTTACACAGACAAATGTGAGGCTCAGCTGCACTAGAAAATGCACATTTGAGGGTTTTTTTGTACCAAGGTTGTGTTTAGGAATGAGAGCTGTCTCACAGGACTATGAAAAACATGTATTTTTCTTTCTCTTTATTTGCCTCACTAAAAAATTATCTGGTTTAGTTCTTTCTGAGCTAATACTAAGGGATATGATTTTTTGTTATTGAGCTTCTAAGGAAAACATATTTTCTGGCTTTTTAGTATAAGGTATGCTTATAATTAGCTGATATGTATGAATTCATGTCTTGTGGTATAGAAACACAGAGAAAGGATGTAAGTAACCAGCTGCTTCATACCATGTTTCATGACCAAGCACAACATTTGGCTGCATTTAATGGAAAAAATGGTGGGGAGTGCTGCCTGGCCACTGCAGGATACCTGTGATAATGTACTTGCATCACTTCGCAGTTAAACTAAAGCAAACGTATGTCATTGCAGCGTGTGCCGTAACACCTGGGCACAATAGAATGAATTCATGGACTGCGCACCCATAAATCTTCATTTCCTAGTTTTGTGGGTTTGTCAGGCCTTTAAAGTTATTTAACACGCTTTTTGCGGTGATAGATAGGTACTGAGAGTGTTATAAATACTAACTTGTGTCTGAAAGTTGGGCTGTGAAGCTATCACCCGGGCTTATGGTGTCTGTGATTTTATATCCAGCTAACAAGTCACTTTCATGGGTCGGGACATCATCTGGAGTCTATGAATGTGTAAGAACCAACAGCTACTGTATATATGTTAGGTGCTGTTTGATTCATATATGCAGCATTTCTTTTAGGAGGAAAAAAAAAAAGCATAGCAGGAGTGTTCCTTGCTTTAGTTTTAAAAAATAAAGATCATAGACCCTACTAACGTCTGGTCTATCAGGAATTCATAATGAAAACGAATGTTCATTTTTTCTTTAAAAGTGTCTCAAGCTAAATGATACTGACGCTTTCAATTTTTAACATCATAATCAATAAAGGCTGCTTATGCACACTTTGCAAAACCATCAGTTTAGAAGTTCGAAAAAAAAATCTGCATATGGCTGCAGCTTGCTGACTGCAAAGCTCTAGCACTAAATCTTCTGAGTTAAAGTTTTACTGGTGTGTTATGAGTAAAAATGCCTTGTCAGCCATCTGCCAGTTTTTCTCCTAACATCCATATTTTCAACCCTTGCTAAACATTGGGAGCATTTGGCCACAAGAGGCCAGCTCTACAATTAAACAGCCGAGTTCTGCAGCAGAAGCAAGGGCATGTCAAAATAGAACTGTCTGTTATTAATTTTAAAAGTCCATAAAGGAAAGCTATGACCCTGTCAGGGTGATGGACTGGTAGTTAAATGTATTATAAACTGTTAACTCTCAGAGACACAAAAGAAAAGGAAAAGAAAAACAATGCAGCAGTGTCAAAAGCTTCAATAAATGCTAATCATGGCAGATTAATCAGCCTCTAATTCCACTGATCCAAAAAGGTTAGAGTGTCAATTGTGTGAAATTAGCTCTTTCTCATGTGTCCCTTTGCATTTGGAGAATCTGTCTGTTCATTTGCATCTTTTGCCAATGTTTACGAAGAATTCAGTTCATTAGCTCTTAAACATAAAATCAGACACTGGAAGGGGGATTCATCGCCTTTTTCTGCTTAAAGTAGTACTTAAAGCAAATAGCACTGCTACAGTGTACATTTATAGATTCTATCAAGCAGCATTAATTACTATATATCTCATATCCAGAAACCTCCTTTTCATAGGAAAGGTTTCATGTGAAGTGTTCTATTTAGTCTTGTGAGGAGGGCTTTTTTGATGGCTTAAGATAAAATGTTTAATCATAAGCTTGAAATGGCAAACCAGAGCTGCTAGACCTTAGTAGCGTACGTGCTACAAAGGGCTCCCAGAAGTATGTGCACTATCTGCTTTGGGAAATACCTGCTCTCACCTGCGTTTGAAAATCCTACAGCTTGCCAAAGAGAATGGCAGTTCAAATGAACGACTATGCAGAACACAAGAAAGCCCGAGGAAGGGTTGCCTAATGGCAAATAAAGCAGGGGATGAGAAGATGTATGAGCTGGCAGTGTTTGAAGTGTTCTGACTGAACTCAGGACCAGACAGGACTCACCTGCTTTCCTTACCACGCCGGCGTCCAGGCAGGATTCATCCATCATCTGATGGGGTTTGGCTGCTGGACTGAGCTCTGAGGCTTCACACTGCTGTGGCTCAAGTTACGTGGGGAGTGCCTCAGAGCTAAGAAATGCAAGAATGGAGACTCTAATTTCATAACATCCCTGAAGCCTTCACCAGCCATGGCCTCCCCTTTAAGGAAATGTGTATGGTCAGCTGAGGGCAGCCTCAAAGGAAGACCTGCACATGCTCTCCTGAGGCTTAGATTGCCTGCACTGCCTACACTGGACTGAAATTTGTGACTCATTTCTCATTCCCCTGGAGTAAAAACAAAAAAATATGTATTTCTTCCCCACAACAAACAGATCTTGTGATTTAACAGAAATCTAGGAATTTCCCAGCTGTTTGCATCCCTGCACTTCCTGGATGAAGCATTCCTGAATTCACATTCAGCTCTCTGCCAGAATCCTACCAGACATTGACAGGAGTGTGGAGGAGACGTGTTCATCTCCCAGCTGCCCTTTTAGGGCTGGCTGCCCTGGGTGGGTCAGGACTTCCTCCTCAAGGGAGCACCCAGGGAAGGTCTCCGTGTCTCCTGCACAAAGAAGAGAAGCAAAGGGCTGCTCCTACCACCTTCCCACAGGAAGAAGCCCTGACTGTGAAATCCCACACCAATCTCTGCAATAAGTGCAAGACATTGCCTTTGGCTTGGCCCTCTCTGACCTGAAGACATAGCATTGTATCTATTAATTATTAAAAACTCTCAAAGCAGAACACTCCCTCAGCAGATGCATTGGGAAAGAGATAAGAGAACCAACAGGAGCCAGAGGTTTGCCCTTTCCTCCCTGAACTACTGAACGGAGCTGAGTTGCACAGGAAGAGTCCCTGCAGAGACAGGAGCTGCAGGAGGGGCTTGGGGTATCCCAGCCCCCCACTGTCACAGGGGCACATGCACACCAAGCATCTCTCTCACCCTGAATAGCATTGCTCTGTTTAGCCTCACAAAAAACTCGGCTGTTTTTTCAGGGCTCAACCCATTCTCCGGATTTTGGCAAATCTTAGGGCATTTATTCTGTAGAGAAATAGGGTAAAGTACCCATATGAAAAATCACATCACCATGGGCAGGGGAGGACTCCTCCCTTAAAATGCCCCTTTTTCTTTAAGGATGATTTGGATATCTGTACACCATGATTCAGTGCAATATTTAAGTCTGGGATTTGGTCAAAGGCTCTTTATTTGGGTTTCATATGTTTGCTTCCTGTTGGTCCCAAGTTTAAATAGCACATTTTCTTGAGAAACAAGCTTGATTTGAGGTAAGTTTCATTTTTGGACACAGTCCAAAAAATTAAAACTTATTGAGAGAGACCTTTCCTGGAAGAGAAATATAGTTAGATATCTTCCCTAAAAGAAGAAAAGCACTGCATGGCTCTAATTTTAAAGAATGACCCATGAGGAATCTAGCTTAAAATATGAAAATATAATATGAAGTTTAAAAGATAATTATGAGGCAGTAAAATAGAAAGCCACAGAAAATATTTTAAAGGGAATCTAAAGTATATATGGCACAGTGCAATGGATGGACTGTCAGCAGTATTTCTTTGTGTGTGTATCTTTTGTATTGCAGTGAACTGTGCAACAGCAAGATTTGAATATTCTGAACCTGCCATCTCCCTCTTCTGTCAATCAGATCCTTCCAATTTTGAACATGCCAGGATGAACTATGTTGACTTCTTTGGCACAAGAAAGTGAATCCAGTGAAATTCATATATTCAATGGTTTCATGAAAATGAGAAAAGTCTGTCTATTTGCTAGAACAGCTTTGGGCTAGTTTTGAATGGCTGCATTTCATCTCTGCATTTTCCCTCCCCACAACTGTTATGATGTGAAAAGTGCCCAAGGCCAGGGGCTTGTAGGCCCAAGTCCACTGAAATTAATTGTAATTGGGAAAAAGGGCCTTTTGCCTAAGCCAGTCATATTATACTCTCCCATCTGACCACTTCTTTTCCATTGATGGATATAGTTTACTCTACCAAATCATTTCTTTTTTTTGCTACTGAAACTAATTTAATGCCACCCAAAAATATATCAGACAGCTTCTGGCACCTATTTCTGTCTCAGAAGCATTCTAAATGCTCAGGTATACAGAAAGTTCTGCAGCCTACAATTGCTCTTGCTTCTGCAAAGTTTTTGCTTTAATAATAGCAACAGACAAATTTAAATCCTTCGTTTTTGGACAGAATAGAGTGAATATTTCCCTCCTGTAGGTGTGTCACCACCTCCTAGTGCACCACAGTGTGACTGTGGGCAGGTCGCAGAGGGCAGAAGACTCCTGCAATTCCTGCCATTTTCCCTGGCATTCCACCTTGTCACGAGACTAACCAAAGAAAAGTGGAGTTACCACTGCACAATTACATGTTCACACTCTAAATTTAAGCCTCCCAAAAGTTTTCTGCTGGCTGGATTAACAGGGGTGGTCTTTGTCCTGTTAAGAACCAGAAAAGCTAAGCTCCATTTCTCAAAAGCACTAATGCTGAGCTCACATTGCCCGAGCTAAATGCTAAATTGCCCCAGCTAAATGCAGTCTCACAGATACTTCATCCTTCCCAACGCTGTCAAGCAGATTACCCTGGGAAGAGTAAGGCAGTGATTTGATAAACCTCGAGTTAGGAGACACTTTTTGAACTGTTGTACTCGAGGCTGGCAATACAACTTGAAATTTCTAGTTTCAGTCCCTGATTGGCTTTGTATTGCCAAGGTGATTTTTAAAGTCTTAAGACTTTTTAAGAATTCAGGTTGAAGTGGTGTTGAGCCCAGTCTATATCTGTAAATATCTCTCCAAAACTCACTTGGGTGCTGCAGGAAGTGGGGAGAGTGGTTCAAGAGGTCTCATGTTTCTTTTATGGGCCAATATGACCAAGCATGGTATGAAGGGAGGAACTTTATTGCTAATGGAATAAGCCTTCAGATAAGATGTAAACCAGAGTTCCTGGTGGTTTTCTCTGTGCAGCAGCCTTCTGGATACTCTCCAGCTCTTCTCTGTCTACCTACGCTTCCAACTGCCTAAGACAGTGTTTATTTCCTGCTCAGAACTGTTCAGTAGCATTCTTGTTCACTATTAAAAGAGCAGCTGCATGGTAGTGGTGGGTGAAGAGAGCCTCTACCTCTCAAAGGCTGTTATTAAACTTAGTCAGTTAAAATTTATAAATACACTTTGAGCCCAAGAACATCTTTTAAGGGGCAGAGATGCAGGGAAAATGACAAAGTGAACATTCTGAGTGACAGCCACTGGAAACATTTTGTTAACCAGACAGTGGCTCTGACCTCCTTTACTGAGTGCCTTGAGCATTTGCATGCACGGTACAAAGGGGCTGCGCACCCTTATTAAAATGGTGACATTTGTGCCCAGTTTGGCCAATGAAATGGATCAAGGTCGGGATAACTGGCATCAGGCCCCTGTGAGGGGCCGTGACTGTCACCCTGCCCTTTGCAGCAGGGAACAGTGCAGTCCAGTGCAGCTGTGACCCGCTCCTCTTCCTCTGCAGCACACATTTGAGCAGATTGATATCTGAGAGAGCCTCAGACCTAAATCTGTATGCAGATATTGTTCCTGGACCAATTTCTAAACCAAACCTTGCCTGGATATCTCAAATTCTATTCTAAATTTGGCAGTTAGGCACACTATCATTTAAATTAGAGGCTTAATCTTAGATTTCCCATGTTTCTTCTCCTTATCTACTGCAAAATACTGCAATAAGAGACGAAAAACTCCCAGAAAACCTTCTCTTTTCACAGATGAGGAACAGCAAATCATAAGCAGGTTCTTTGAATACTCAAGTATACGATTATATATTTCACTGTCAACTAAAACCCCAGGAATAGGAAAATACGACTGTGAAAATACTGCCTGTAATGAGAGGACTTGGTTGTCACATTTGGTAAGATATAATTTATCTTTTATCTGGTATTAGTGAATAATATCACTTTGCCTTTCACTGTAGTGTGTTCACCTTAGAAATCCACACAAACTTTTCTTACTATTAAATCCTGGTTAAAGAAAGCTATCTTTTCTGAATGTCATATACTTCCAATAATATATGGAATCTCCTCTGAGTTCCACTGGCTTTTCTTTCCTGAAATCTGCAAAATTCTCAGAAAAACATCTCTACTTGACTCCATCTCAGTGAAGCTATGTTGACTTATGCTAGCAAAATCTCTCAGTTCATCTGTTTTCTGTTGTTTCATTACCTTCCCTCCTTCCTGAAGGGGCTATTTCTTTGTCTGGGTTATTTGTCCCCTAGCCAGGAGGTGCTGCCTTATAAAGGGGGTGGGTTTTTTACATCAAACTCAGTGCTGGATGATTTCTTTCTTTGTCTGCAGCCATAACATCCTCTTGTTCACACAGAAATAAAAAACCACAAAGGGTATGGATTATGCGATGCATTTCCTGCAGAATTTAATAATCACAGTAAAACACTGGTGTATATTGCTGTCTACTTACAAATCTCTGTTTTCTGTAGAAATTACAGCCTACTATTTAGGTCACCTGAAGAACCTGCTTCATACATCTGAACAACATAATAAAGCAACTCGTCCAGACCAGATGAACATCCTCCAGTGAACTTTACACGAGCTCCAGATTCTGCTCTGTTTCACTAATGCCAGTCTCAAAAGCACACTTATTTACAAATGGAATCAAAGGAGGCATGAATCATTCTCCTAAAATGTTTAAACCTGGATGTTCACAAAAGCCCTGACAGGGAGCCACACTTCCCAGGTCTTGTCTCTCCCCATTCCCCATGAGCAGGATGACACCTTTCTCAATGCACACCCTCATGCCCTCGCACCTTCAGCCAGAAAATGGCACTGCAGCAATTGCAGCAATAGCTTTCCTGGGAAAGCAGCATTTGTGAAGTATTTTGTGTATTTCTGACTGCCTTCCAGTGCAGCTGAGCAGCTGGAGGACAGGTACAGAGCCAGAGTGAGGGGTGGGAAAACAGCAGTCCCATGAATGCTGAGTGATCAGACTCTGCAGGGCAGGGTCCTGCACAGCAGGAACAGATCCTTGCCCTTGACCCATGACTTATTTAAAAAAGACTAATTGCCTATTTCACACTCTAAGAACCATGGACGACTAGAAGCTGACAAGTACTTGAGAAACCTCTTTCGGCTAGGTACTGGTTAAGCCTCTGTTCCTGTCAGCTGGGGAGGATGTTTGAACTACCTGATTGGAAAATAAAAGCGTTGAAAAAAAATGTTACTTTTCCTTTCCTCTGTTTCTTTTAGAAACAAAACAAAACAAGGAAACCTGAACACTTGACAATCTACAGATTCCTTTTTATAAAACAAATAATAAAAATGAAGCTTTTAAGCTTTGTGAAGGTGATTACCAAGAAACTCCAACAATGCTGAGCAGTTATGTGCTCATTGGAAACCTGCATTCCTGTTACAAAGCTCTTCCCATAGAAGCAGTGATATTAAACTTATTTTTGAAGCCTAACCTAGAAGATCAAAAACTACTCAGAGTTCAAGTGCACAATATGATTCCCATTGGGAATAGGGATTCATTTACAGATGCTGAGTGATTTTTGTGACAGTAGAACAGACATTTATTTTCACAGAAGAGGAGAGGTCCAATCCTAAGGCATGGACTCTCAGTATCTGGATGTGGGTTACTCACTGAAAAATTACTGATCTTCACCGAGAGTAAGTCAGACCCTGGTTTTGTTTTGACATCCCCACACTCTCTCAGCAGGGAGGGTCTAAGCTGTGCTCCAAGCTGGGCTGGGTTTTGGTGCTCCAGAGGGGTCTGTGTGTGGGGACAGGTAATCCCAGGTGTGCCACAGCAGCTGGAGAGCGAGAAAGGTTCTGCAGCGCCCCATGGGACACAGCCTGGGCTGAACCCTCCTCCCAAGAGCCCAAGTGAACTTAAACCAGGGCAAGAGAAAGAGCAGAACAGTTTAAGGCCACACTTCAGTTTCCTTTCCACGTATTGCAATTAACAAATAATGGCAAGCTGCCCACTTGCAAAGGTAGCTCATTAATATGTTTTGAATAGCTAAGAGCTTTGTTATTGTTGATATTGTTGTTATTATTATTATTATTATTATTATTATTATGTTTTCTCTTAAGCTTTTTATTAGCTCAGTGATATTTTCCAAAGATGACTTTGATTCCCTTAATGGCTCTTAAAAAAAAAAAAAATGTAGCTAATATTTAGTAATTCCCCAGTTTCCCCCAAATACACATTGAAACTGTAAAGTGTTTCTAAATATCCTGAGAATTGTCTAAATAGATTTTCTAAAATTCCCATAACCTTTCACTAACCACCAAGCCCGTATTATCTAAAGAGGCTTCCAGGGAGGTGTTTGTAGGTAATTACCCAAGAATTAATCATAGGATCAACATAAAAGGCAAAATATAATAAATAATCAAGTTCTTACATATGCAAATCATTGTGAGGTATGTTACCAATTTTCATAGAGGGGCCACTGTCAGAAATGCAATTTCATCCATCCAATTAGCAGGTTTTGCTGCATTATAAATCTGTCACTGCTTTCTTTGCACCAAACAGCTGCTTATGCAAGTAACTGTGTGAAACTCTATTAAAAACCACAGGTCTGTATAAAGGCAGGTTAGAAAAAATAAATTCCCAGCAAAGCTGCATTAGGTCTGGAAGGCTGTGGCCAAGAAGCAGTTAAAATTATTAGGAAGGGAATTCCATCATGCTATTAATGTCCTGCAATTCAGCTGTGACTGTGTTCTGTTCACTTGGTTTTCCTCTTCAAGTGCTGCTCTGTTTTTAAAGCTGCTTTGAAGGAATGCTCTCCAGTGGACTGCCGCCTGTCACTGCTCCCTGTCATGTGTCCGATAATTAAAATCTGACTGATTTACTGACTGGCATCAACCATCACAGCCCGAGAGTTAGAAGATGTTCATCCTTCCCAAGGCTAAATTTACTTGGTGAAAAGGGGCCGCTTGCTTCCAGCCTGAGCTGTCATTCAGCTGCCGTGGAAACCATAAAGATAGCTAACAGAGCCCCAGCCAGCAGTCTTTAGTTTATTTTATTCTAATATTTATTGCCACCCAGAAAATGAACATAATACAGACAAGTTAGTGAGAGCACTGCACTAGTGATTTGTGAGGCTGGTGTGGAGTGAGAGCAAAACAGTCCTGCAGTATTAAAATAAAATAGAACAGCGGTGTTTCCCAAAAGTATGGCAGGGCTGTAGCTGTGTTTATTTTAACCCTAATGGGGTACAATTTATTATTACATTTTAAGTAGATGCACTCATGGAGAAGGCTGGTTGCGTTGGGGGGTTTTTTCTCCCTTTTTTTTTTTTTT